>JAANDG010000324.1:0-164981 GCA_036852015.1 Pelodera strongyloides
CACAGAGAATAAACGTTTCACAATCACTGCGAACAAAACTTTAACGATTTTTTATATATAACTAAAGTAAAGTAACCATTGATTTATAGTATAAATTGTGTTGTTTCATATATTGACCAAGAACTAGTTTAAAAGTGAGCTCGGTTTCCAGTTCCGGGCCATTTTTATTACCCAAAATACATATTTTTTGATTATCTTGGTTTCATCAATATCTAATTTTCAGTAATATGTCGGAACAGAATGTCTGTCCTAAAAGTGCGATATGTGTGATGGAAATATCTACTTATCACCAAAGCGAAATACCAGCCGGTTTTGAAACGCGTCTCAAATATCAGCATTCTTCTGCAGGTATGCCAAAAAGGGTCTATTGGGGTCTATTTTTTATTCAAATTTTTGATCATTCATATGAAGCAAAGGAAAGCAGGGAGTAATCGATGCGCTTCAAAAAACCGGCCGGTAGTTCGCTTTAATTAGGTTTATTTGTAAATGTGCATGTATCTCTAAAGGAAAAGTTCAACCAGAAATAATAATAATTATTTATTAATGAATGACGAACATTATAGCATTTTAATTACAAAGCGAATTACACAATACCCGTACAGATATGTAATAAATGTTACGTACTCCATCTCCACCCGAACAAAAAATAACTAAAAAAAACCAAGCATATGGCCTATTTAAAAGTGCTTAGCTCGTCTAAACCTAATAAGCTCAAAAAAACTAATCAATAATTCTCTAAAAAATCGATAAAGCTATTCTAATCAATCAATTTTATCATAACACACACAATAAGTGGCCAGGAAGTAATTCTTGTCGATGATGCAATGCGGACGGTCGCCGTACCTAAAGAAAAGAGCGTAAAACGTGAAAACGTGAGCCAAACTAGCGCCACGCAATCGCCAGACACAACCAGGTGCGGGCCACCCTCATTTTCAAAAGAAATATGTATTTATATTTTCGGAGAACCTGTCCCCATGCTATTATCTGGTCCTGTATCGGTTTTCTAGTTTTTGCCTAGTGGGATTGGATACAGTAAATGTAACTGTGATAAATAGCAAATCAATACATCGGCGCCCTCGATACCGAGGAAAAGAGGGAAGTCAATAAATCAATAAACTGCTCACTGATTGACGTGACTAATCGATTTGAGGTCCAGATTCACTTCCTTGTTGGCGAAATTGTAACGTACCGTCACCTGATAATTAAATAATTTAAACGATTTCTTTGTACCTTGGATATTCTAAAGCAGTACATATGCTGAACCTGCTTCTCGCGTGGAGGTGATATGACATCGACCATGGTTAGCTCCTTGGGGGCAACTTCTTTTGATCTCACTCTATTAATACCCTCTCGCTCTCTATCTCTCTCTCTCGCTCTCTATCGATTTCAAGGCGAACCACTTATCTCGTACTCTTAACAGACACTACAAAATCACCTACCTTTCTGTTCTTTCTTGCTGTTCGTGTCGAACTGGGCGAGACGATGTCGAGATGGATCTTGGGCGTCACCAGGATCTGCAAAAAAAAATAGTCTTCTCTCTCTTCTTTTGAACTATCTGTATTGATATTGTTCTCTCTCCCCCTCGCTCTCTTAGTCTAGCTCCCGAATCAATCCTACTAACATTTTTTTCTAATAAAAACACTAAAAAGTTTAAACCAAAAACAAAGGGGAAAGTTCTTGTTTGTCTCAACAGACACTCGTCCAACAACAAAATCACCTACATGTATGTCCTTCCGTCGGGTCGCCATGGACAAGACGTCTTGCTCCGCATCCGCCTCGTCCTCCTCGTCCCCATCCCCATCAACATCGTGCTTTGGTGCTGCCGAGGTCGACGTGGTCGACGTGGTCGACGCCGTCGCAACTTCCTGCAAAAATGGGAGTAACGAGAATGAAAACGTCGGAAGGACGGTGCGCCCGGAGACCGCCGCATTCATTCATTGCGGGCGTACTTCGGTGTACGCACCGTACATCGGTGTACGCACCGTACATCGGTGTACGCACCGTACATCGATGTACGCACCACTATTTTTTCCTTTAAAGTCATGCAAAATAACGTACCGTACTCTGCGGGGCCTCCTTCACCTCCTCGCGCTCTTCGCCATCCCCAATCATCATTTCTTCGTTCGTTGGAACCGTGGTCGACGTAGTCGAAGGCATGTCGGTAGACGCCGTCGCAAGTTCCTGCAAAAATAGGACTAACGAGAATGAAAACGTCCGAAGGACGGTGCGCCCGGAGACCGCCGTAGGTGCGCCATTTACCTCTCTTCTTCTTCAGGTGGTTATCGTAGACCGCTTGGAGAGAATCGCAATTATCCCGTTGAGCAACGATCATTATTGCTCCATATATACCGCGCTGAAATGTCAACGATTTACGTGTGAAAAGCTACACATTGAGCACACATGGTTCATATGCAATCTGCATACACCCAATTTACTATACGCCTAAGTAAAATAACACAAAGTTCTGATTTGAGACCCTTACAACCTACACAATCAAGTTGTATTCTTACCCTTTCCGAATTGTTTGGAGTGGTCGATGAGGTTGCAAAGCAACCATCGCATAATGTTTCCGGTTGAGTGCACGGAAAGTAGGTCTGCAGTGCGGGTGGCAACAAATTGAGCACATGATACATTGCTTCGTCGAGGTCCTAAACACAAAAGTGGCGTCAAATGAAAAGAAAACAATACTATCTACTACTATTCAAAAAACGGAAACCCGCCTCTGTACTACACCTACACCTGTAAAACAGAACACTACATCTGTGTACGCAAAAGAACAAAAACACACCTGTTCACCACTACGAAAATCGCGGCCGCTTCCTTGGTACATCAATTCCTTGAGTTTGCTCACAGACTCCGTATCCCTGGCACCCGCAGAAACAAGTCGGTAGAACTCGGCGAACATCTCAGCGGACTTCTCCTTCGACCTTGACGCTGCCCGAAGAAGGCGCGGTGCTACTGCAGACGCTCGCATCATTTGAACAATACTGTTCAGCCAACAGTCAATGCCGCTCGCGTTGTTAAGCAGCAGTACCTAAATATGTAAACGCATGATAGAGTGTGTGAGAGAGGGAAGTGAGAGAAACGAAGAAATATGAGAGAAAGAGGAAACTGAGGATAGATGAGATGTAGAGAGACAAACCAAATTTTCAACTCACGTACCGTACGACGGGTCGACGGAGTCGATGTGGAGAATTCGGATGTGGAATATGATAAAAAACGTTAAAACACCATGCCTTTTCGTCCACCTTACTCCTCTTTTGGCCCATCTTCTTCATCTTCGGCGGGACCTCCTTCACCTCCACGCGCTCTTCGCCATCCACATCCATCATATCTTCGCCTACAGGAAGCGGGGTCGACGTGGTCGAAGGCATGGTGTTAGACGCCGTCGCAAGTTCCTGCAAAAATGGGAGTAACGAGAATGAAAACGTCCGACGGACGGTGCGCCCGGAGACCGCCGTATTCATCTATTGTGGGCGTACGTCGGTGTACGCCCTACGTCGGTGTACGCCGTACGTCGTGTACGTCGGACGTGCACGCCGTACGTCGGTGTACGCCGTACGTCGGTGTACGCCGTACGTCGGTGTACGCCGTGTGTCGGTGTACGCCGTGTGTCGGTGTACGCCGTACGTCGGTGTACGCCGTACATCGGTGTACGCCGTACATCGGTGTACGCGGTACATCGGTTCACGCCGTACATCGGTGTACGCCGTACATCGGTGTACACCGATGTACGTTGCGTACACCAAAGTACGGCGTACATATTCCCCATAAGAAAAATCACAATGGGATTCGAAAGAAAACGAACCTTTTTCTCCACATCTTTCTCCTTCTTCTTTCCTTCCTGTTCTTCCACGGCGGCCTCGGCAACTCGCTTCTTCTTCATCATCGTCTTCAGCTTCTGCAAGCAAATGCCGCTCGCGTTAGATAAAAAACGAGCAAGGCCATACTCGATGATAAGAAGCGTTAAAACACCATGCCTTTTCGTCCACCTTGCTCTTTTCGCCCATCTTCTTCATCTTCTGCGGGACCTCCTTCACCTCAACGCGCTCTTCGTACTTCGGTGTACGTACCGTACACCGAAGTACGGAGTACATATTCCCCATAAGAAAAATCACAATGGGATTCGAAAGAAAACGAACCTTTTTCTCCACATCTTTCTCCTTCTTCTTTCCTTCCTGTTCTTCCACGGCGGCCTCGGCACCTTGCTTCTTCTTCATCGTCGTCTTCAGCTTCTGCAACCATTTCGATGAGACGGCCGTATTCATTCATTGTGGGCGTACTGTTCGCTGCGTACATCGGTGTACGCCGTACATCGGTGTACATCGATTTACACTTGTTATCACATTATACATGGCATGATAGAGTGTATGAGAGAGAGAGATGTAGAGAGACAAAACAAATTTTCAACTCACGTACCTCAGGGAGGGTCGACGAAGTCGATGTGGTGACATCGGCAGTCGATGTGGTGACCTCGGCCTGATCTTCTTCTTCTTCCATCATCTGCTTCTGCAACCAATAAGACATCGGTGTACCGCCGTACATCGGTGTACGGCGTACATCGGTGTACGGTGCGTACATCGGTGTACGGTGCGTACATCGGTGTACACGGTGTACGGCGTACACCAATGTACGGCGTACACCAATGTACGGCGTACACCAATGTACGGCGTACACCAACGTACGGCGTACACCTATGTACGGCGTACACCGATGTACGCCGTACACCGATGTACGCCGTACACCGATGTACGCCGTACACCGATGTACGCCGTACACCGATGTGCGCCGTACGTGTACGCCGTACACCGATGTACGCCGTACACCCCGAACTACGCCGTACACCCCGAAGTACGGTGCGTACACCGATGTGCGGCGTACACCGATGTACGGCGTACACCGATGTACGGCGTACACCGAACTTCGGCGAGATGCAATTGCTAAGTGGAACAGCACAAGCTAAAAGAACACACAATTAGAAACATTTGAAAAGCACAAGAAAAAAAAGAAAAGGAAACAAGCCAGCGTGAATATTTCAACTAAATAAAAATCATCCATCCGTAATCGTAGCAAAAACAATGAGCTGATTAACTAACCAATCGATCAACCGTGTCCAATGGATCCAAACAATAGAAATTTCCAGCTCAAATCCAACAAAACGAAGCGAGAATCGGTGTCAAACACCGGAATCAAGTTCTGAAACCAAAGTAACATGAAAATTTAGAATGTAGACAGGTAAGAATTCACCGAACAAACGAATCAAACACCCTTAGGGGTATAAGATGACCAAAAGAAAGAAAAATATCAATTTTCGGCCGTTCAGGATGGGCGAAAAGAAAACTTTTGAAAGACAATGCAAAAACAAGAGACGCAGACAAAACCCGAAAAAAAATTACTGTATTTTTTTTTTTTTTCATTTCCCCCTTAGTATTAACTTTTCTTTTCGTCCATCCTGAACGGCCGAAAATGGATTTTTTTTCTTTCTTTCGCCATTTTAAACGCGCCTAAATAAACTAGCATAACAATCAACGAAAGAAACAAACACAAGAAAAAACGAAGAGAACGAAAGCACGAACGAGGCAAAGTTCCAGAAAATTCGAAAGAAAATTCGAAAATTTCAAATTTGCGACCGCCCGTATTTGGACTACCGTATTGGTTTGTCGCGCGCTTTAGAATGCACCAGCGGAACCCAGAACATGAGGTTATAAATTGCAACTTATGCCATGCGATAATATTTTAAAAATAATATGTATTGTTATTTTTAGCGAACAAACTAAACCCTTTCATAAGCTAGTTTATTCATTGTATACAAATTCATTATTCATTCACAAACATAACGTCAATATACAAGAGTTAGAAGTAATCCATCATTGTTGATAATTTGTTCGTAAGTGATACGTTCTTTTTTGAAACAGGTAAGCATTTAAAGCGAGATAACACGGTCAGTTATTTGCATACACGAACTGTCCAACATTGTCAGGATAATATTCAAATTGAAATTCTGCATGCAGTTAGTGCGAGAAGGGGAATTTGCCATAATAGCATTTTAAAAGAGGTTATTTGTTGCAATGAGATACTGATGACTAAACAAACCCTACATAAGTTCCTTCTAGTACCAACCATGAAAGACATAATGAAGATTGAGATCAGTGCTACATAAACACATTCTATCTTTAAAATACAAATACTTAGCTCAATTCTGAGTCTTCATTTAGATTTTGTATCAAATAAGCCGCCCACGCGAAATTAATAATAAGCTACTAATAGTGACTTGGTAGGTGGAAAGACAATATCAATATTCAGTGCAAAAATGTATTCAATGTATTACTACACCAAGCCAACACATACAATCCATTATCTATAAAACTGAGGAGCTGGAATAAGTACCATGTATCAATGAGAATTCGGAGTATCCATGGGAATGCATTTTACGTCTTCAAAACTGCTCTCTACTCCATTGTCCTCGTCTCTGTCGCGTTGATAGCCAGTAATAAACAAACAGAGGTCCCATTCCCGGACAGTGCAAAACTGAAACATGTGATATATATTACTAGTTTTTTGCAAGTATATAACACGTTATTTGAAAAAACAACAAAGATTCTTCTCAGCGTGTGAACGTTTATATTAAACAAAATGTCCATATTTATTTAACTGTATTAAATATGTAAATTAGAGTGTGCGTGTGCTATCCTACGATGCATTGTTCCGCCTGCTGACAACTTTTCTACCTCTGGAGTTTCCTGGTGTGCCGACTGGAGGACGGGAGCCGCGGTTGCACACACCAAAACAAAAAGACTGTCCTAGCAGGTAAAACCCTATAAAGAAGTGGGCTAAAAAATGTCCAATCCTTACACTGATTTCCTTTCCAGCTTGAAAGGTGGCGAAAATGCCATCATCGCTTTCCGCCCATTGTATCAGCTAAAACATACAACTTTACCAAAAATTGATTTGACAAATTATTGTAATTTTTTAAATATAACAAAAAACATACAGGCACTCTGATCAGTGGTTGTGTCGGAGGAAGTGAAGACATCTGGAATAAGTACAATTATTGAATATCATATTGATTACAATAAAAAATATTAGGAATAAAAAGGAATGCAAAAGTGACGAAAATATAGCAACAAGAATAATTATTCGAATGACTGCACGGCCATAAGGCATGGTCATTTTTGTCAGTACCATATTCCATGGTAATTAGCATAGATTAGTAAGGAGATGTTGCGCATAGGTACTATGATCTTTGTTTCCGAGCATTTCCCGCGGAAAAACCAGCTAGGTTATTACTAGTTTCCTACTCGGTTTTTAGTCGGAAAAAGCTCGGAAAACGAAAGTTTGTCGGGAAATGCTCTGAAAATCCGCGGGAAATGCTCGGAAACGGACAAACAGACGGCTCCCGATCGGCCCGCCTATTTTCCGAGCTCGGCCCGAGAACCTCAAAGTTTCCGAGCTTTTTCCGAGAATATTCTCGGAGAATACTCGGAAACGCAAAGTTTCTCGGAAAATGCTCTGGATTCATTAACGGAGTAATTGACCTACGAGGCGTAGAATTAGGAGACAGCAGATGTTGTGAATATGTAGCTGACTACCGAGGCGTATAATTATTCTTACATCAACCGCCGTTAATAAGCTAGCACTTCAAAGTATTCTTCATGCCAATGTTATACTTTCCCTTTTGATATTTTACAGTCCTTTGAACTTGCGAATTTTCGTATCGGAACTTTTCCTTTTCAAGTCATTTACTTTTATTACCATGAATTTCACATGTGGTACAGTGGTACTTCGCCTACAATTTGGTACACTAATAAGCGTCTTTGCATTTCTCAGCCCTTATGTACCGCCAAAAATATGTATTTCGTGTTTTTCCTCATGCTCAAGCCCACTGCGATATTCACAACGCTCTGAAAACCAGAGGCTGTGACAGACACGCACAAGATTCAAAAAAGTGACAAAGAAATCCAAAGGATTTTTTTCAGATATGTCTGAATCGGATACCAAAGCATCATGTGAACCAGTTGAGTTGGATTTTTTTACTTACATTCCATATTTCTTATTTGGTCGGAACTCGGAACTAATGTGACGGTCTAACACACAAAAAAAATTACCTGGGGTAAGTTATTCATTTTGGTAGTCAATAGTTGATAGCAATTGGAGGTAGCGGCGAGTTGATATAAGCGATTATTTCGTTACTTACTCAACTATATATATTGGTGTCAGGGTACCATGAAATGAGGGGGCGTGGCACACCCCATCGGCTTGTCTGCTTGTCCCTCATTGTGGCATGAATGGTACCTTCCATTTTGAATTTTTGACACCTTGCGACACGCCCTTAGCAAAGTGTGCAGGTGATAGAGTAGCAATATTTCGTGTTGATAGCAATTAACACCTCTAATTCTAAGAGCTATGTCAGTCTTTGACACTGGCGGTACACCTATGTATATTCTATGCAGAAACTCACATCTGCTGCTATGAAGCATGATGCTAGGACCCCTTGTAACATTACATAGATGACATTTCAAACGTGATAATTTCTCTCGTGGAAATACTTACAGTTTTGATTGAAAAGTACATTATAGTTTTTCCAATTGTATTTCGTACCCATTGTCGACATATGGACGTAGATCCACGCTTTTTTATGAAACTAATAATCATTTAATTGTTTGATAGGATATATTTTGCGGATGACTCTCTCTCTAATCTCTAATCTGGCGCACTATTTTGGTTTCCTTGGTTTATTATATGTTTTACCAATGTTAATTTTTGTGCTGTAAGTAATAACATGTTGTTTGTTCACATTTTATTCTTTACATACATAAAATACGGCAGTTAAAAAGCAGACATACTGATAGATAATTAGTCAATTTGCTTATTTTTAGGAAAACTATTCGAAACAAAAGAAACGGCAAAAGATAATTAAAACAATTTCGTATCAGAAAACTGACATCATAAATAAATAAAACAAACAGGAATCGGGAATCAAAACAATGTGAAAAGATACTGCTGGGATTGATTGATAGGAGACAGGATGACCATATGTAATAAAAATCCAATTTTCAGAGCACAACGCACAAAGCATGTTGTAAACTATAGGTTAGAAAAGAACTTTCTCTATCTTGTTTCCTTTTATGGAATTATCCAAACGAGTTATTGTTATTATTTATCTCTCTCTCACTCTCACTCTCCCCCTCTCTCTCCTTATCACATCGATTCTGCATCTCTCTCGGCATGTGCCACCGTCTGCCCGTCTGGCAGATTGAAGAAGTTTATAATAAACTTTTTGCCCCATACATTCTCCACAGAAAGATTAGCCATTGTTCCGTCATTTAGTTCTTTCTCAACTGGCTGAATCGTTCGGACACGCTTATCACAGGCGAAATCGCTGAAAAAAAACTTTAAAGCAATGTGGTGCGTGGTTTGTGAAAATTAAAAAGGATAGTGCGTGTTTCCTGAAACGTGTACAGGACAACGGTACCCCCATTTATTGCATGTAATATGTGCCTATCGGTTCACACGGATATGTTGTAATGCACGTCAGTAAAGGGATAAACTATGCGTTTCAAAATCAGATGTCGCGCCGCCTCTTCAAGTACTTTCGGGTTTTCCGTTCATAATCGGCAGTATTTACTACGGTATGTTGTGTATGTATTGACCCTAACGCAATTTTAAGAATTTTTTTAATTGGTTCGTTGTTTGAGCTCATCATATGAACACAGTAGGTATAGATTTCACAGCAGCTGCAATAGTAATTGCTGTACCAACATGTCACCGCAGCGTTTTGTTGGCGTCGGGAAGATGCATTACATCTGATATCCGATATGTTTTTATATTAATTTACTTTTCTACAAACTAAAATTTCCTACCGAAGGAGCATTCCGTTACTTGGTGCGGTCGATTTGTCATGTAGTACAGGCTTCCAACAGTCGAAAGAGACGACGTATTTACTGTCAGTTGTCTAAAACATGAGGACGCGTGAAGTATAAATGTAAATTGAGAGAATATACTATTTCTGAAATGCATATTTAACTAATAATAATAATAATAATAATAATAATAATAATAATAATAATAATAATAATAAATCTTTACGCTTCAAGAGTGTGCAGCGTGCACCTTTATTCAAGGGTGAAAAAAACAGTTTCAATGTTTGCTTATGACATGTTCCGCAGTTCCAGGTGACAAATTGCTCGACGTTTTCGGGCTATGGCCAGTAAGGTCGCACACGAGTACAAGTATAGAAAATTCGAAAAAGAAATGTAGTGCAAATCGTATTCATGTGGATAAAAATGTGCATTACCGCTTCTTCCTTAGCTCCCAAGGTTATCCAGCCAATTGATCCAGATGCTACAGCTACCACCGGTCCTGGGCCAGCCACTGCTCCGCCGCTTATTGCAGCGGGACCTGCTGCGGCAACTACTGCCGCGGAAGCTGCCGTGGTTCCCCCTAAACCTTTTTGCTATAAATCCATGATTACCTGGTCGATATGTATGCAAATTTCCTGTCCGCCTCGGCATTTCTGGCAGGAAAAGTACTTGAGAATAAAGTCAAAAAGCACACGTTCACAAGTACGTGTACCGCTTTAAAACTACGTGCCTTACCCTCTTGAAAATGCCTTAGCACCAATAACTAAATTACTCGGAATCGGAAGTCGCAATATTCCTAAAAAAATGTCGTGGCTCCGGCCACTCCAGAAATTGCTGCTGCTGCAGCTGGAGCCGCTGCCGTAGCAATTACACGTGTTGTTATAATGACCATCTGCAACAAGACAATTGTTGCTTACGGTATGAAATGTCTGAGCCAAAGTGCTACAGCAATAAGGAAACGCAATTCAACAAAACTGAAAAAAATGAAGAAACTAACAAGTTAAACGTGATGGTGTTCATATTCATACCCGCATTTGAGGGGTTTAAATACCCCCAATATTCTTGCGTAAATTCAATTCACACAAGAATAAAACTGCCGTTTCGTGGTGTCTTGCCCACTTTCGCAAGTTTATATTCAAAATTAATTCCATGAAAAAGCTGATAAAGACCCAAAGGCGTCTGAACGAAGGAAAATTTTCAAAGAATATTATTGCACCATTGTTCACATCACTGATTGCACAGAGAATAAAGGTTTCACAATCACTGAAAACGAATCTTTAACGATTTTTTATATATAACTAAAATAAATAGGGGGCTGGATGGATTATCACTGGTTTCAAAGCTGCGTTGTTTCATATATTGCCCAAGAACTAGTTTAAAAGTGAGTTCAGTTTCAGTTCCGGGCCATTTTTATTACACAAAAGTACGCATTTTTGATGATCTTGATTTCATCAATATCTAATTTTCAGTAATATGTCGGAATAGAATGTCTGTCCTAAACGTATATGTGATGGACATGCCTACTTGTCATTAACTAGGTTCCAAAAAATATGTATTTGTAGATGTGCATGTACCTCTAAAGGAAAAGTTCAACCAGAAATAATAATGTATTTATTAATGAATGACGAACATTATAGCATTTTAATTACAAAAAAAAGCGAATTACGCAATACCCGTACAAATGTGTAATCAATATTACGTACTTCATCTCCACCCGAACAGAAAAAAATAACTAAAAAAACCTAGCATATGGCCTATTTAAAGCGAAATGCCAGCTCCTTTGGAAAATTTGCATATGATAAGCAAATCCTATGTATCCTATGCTAATTTTGCGCGATAGCCGTGGACTATCGCGCAAAATTAGCATAGGATACATAGGATTTGCTTATCATATGCAAATTTTCCAAAGGAGCTGGCATTTCGCTTTAAAAGTGCTTAGCTCATTTAAACATAATAAGTTCAAAAAAAAACTAATCAATAATTCTCTAAAAAAATCGATAAAGCTATTCTAATCAATCAATTTTATCATAACAAACACAATAAGTGGCCAAGAAGTAATTCTTGTCGATTATGCAATGCGGACGGTCGCCGTACCTGAAGAAAAGAGCGTTAAACGTGAAAACGTGAGCCAAACTAGCGCCACGCAATCGCCAGACACAACCGGGTGCGGGCCACCCTCATTTTACTGGTGAGCAATCGTCATTTTCAAAAGAAATATGTATTTATATTTTCGGACGACCTGTCCCCATGCTATTATCTGATCCTGTATCGGTTTTCTAGTTTTTGCCTAGTGGGATTGGATAAGTGTAACTGTGATAAATAGCAAATCAATACATCAGCGCCCTCGATACCGAGGAAAAGAGGGAAGTCAATAAATCAATAAATTGCTCACTGATTGACGTGACTAATCGATTTGAGGTCCAGATTCACTTCCTTGTTGGCGAAATTGTAGCGGACCGTCACCTAAAACTCATTTAAATAAGCTAAACGATTTCCTTGCATCGTGGATATTCTACAACAGTACAGGTCTTGAATACAAACTACAGAAATTATTCTTGAAAAGTT
Organism: Pelodera strongyloides; assembly: GCA_036852015.1. NCBI lineage: Eukaryota > Metazoa > Nematoda > Chromadorea > Rhabditida > Rhabditidae > Pelodera > Pelodera strongyloides. Next base: position 12,426 of record JAANDG010000324.1, read on the forward strand.
TACAAACTACAGAATTTTTTTGACTACATTGGTCAAACTCGGTGGCAGAGGCGCGAGAGACGCGACAATGTGTCAGTCGATGGAACGTGCAGCCCCTCAGTAACTCAGAAACCGTGAGAATATTAATTGGAACTGTTGAGTTACCTTTTTTGCCGTGATCTATCAAAATTGTATGTTCTAAAAGAGTTTAGCCTACAGACTACAAAACTACAGACTACAGACAGACTAAAAACTACAATCGATTGAGCCAGACCTCATAAACAGCGTCGCCGGGCGTGGTCACAATGGTTAGTTGGTAGAAGAGAAAAGCCTCCGAGGTCCATCCGCCCAGGTCGGGATCGAACCCGTCAACGTCCTTCACGTCTTGGTACTTGAGGAGTTTGTTGTTAGAGGATAAGCTAAACAAAATATTAGTAAATGATAATGTTGAATTATAATAAACCGTGTTTTCCGGGCATAAGACCCACGCACAGTACTTCTACGAAGTTGGATCTACCCTTATATAACCCTTTTCTGTGCGCAATTTTATTGTCTTCGGCTAAATTTAATGCACAGATATACTAGTCCGTGGGACAATATACAATTAACGTTTAGTGCCGCCGGTTATGATAATAGGGTTATGAATAAACAACTTATCAATTATTTGATAATAAATAAGGTAGAAAAAGTGCAAAGTGCACGCACACGCACCTGTTGGCCGCCCTGATTTCCTTTAGTTTAAGTGGAGCACAGAGTTTCCGTTCCGGAGCCGTTTCCGCGTTTATGCGATCGACCACCTTTGAGGAGATATCCTTGACGGTATCGTAATCCTAAACATAGTTATTTAAGAAATGTAAATAAAACTTGTCTCCCTTCTCTCTCTCTATGTCTGTCTCGGTCTCTCTCTCTCCCTCTCTCTCTGTCTTCTCTCTCTCTCTGTCTCTCTCACTTTCTTTGAAATCACTCTCACAGTTTTCTTCGTATATAGCAGCACCATTATCGACTTTTTTTCTGTGAATCTCCTCAAACAAAAGAATAAAAGTACCCACCCGCTTAGGTACCTCTTGCCATGTAAGGCACGTGCACCAATGCGTTTCCACACCGGCCTGAAACAAATCTTTCAATAATTAATTGTCTTTAAGGCCGCAATGTGTTTTTTGTTAAAGCGATATGCTAGTCTCTTTGGAAAATTTGCATATGATCAGAAAATCCTATGTATCATATGCTAATTGTGTACGACTGCCGTGGACGATCGTACAAAATTAGCATAGGATACGTAGGATTTGCTTATCATATGCAAATTTTCCAAAGGGGCTAGCATTTCGCTTTAAGTTGAGATTTAGCTAGATGGTCCAAGAAATTGACGAAAGTATAAAAAATAATAAAGCAATTAGTACCTGTTCACACATCCTATTGATTGGAATCGTTCTGAACAGAGAGAGGGATCGCTTTCTAGGGTCTTGCGCCTAAAATAATTGTTTATTACTGATTTTATTATGTTGTTCATTCTTACATCGAAAGTGTATCGATCCATAACATACATCAACATGAGTGATTGACTACAACCAATCAATATCGTACTCAAGGCTTAGCAAAAAAACACTAAATCAATAAATCTCACTTTTGTTAGCTCCTCATCGGTTGGCCAGTGTAGTATGTCCATCAGTGTGGCGTGCATGTCAAAGGGAGTGGAGAGAGTGTCCTGTAATATTTGAGTCCCCTTGCATTGAGTATACTACAGATGAAGTGTACCCTGCTATAACAAACGAATCCATGGAACCGGTACGGAACAAAATATCACGGACAGCATTACACCGAAGTGTGCGTGCTCGGAAGCTGATTCATCTTCGCCCCCCCCCCCCCCCCCCCACCTAGCCACCTAGCTACCAATTTTCACACCATTGGTCCAATAATTCCGGTTTGGTGTTCCGCATGGGGCCGGAATCGAACCCGTCACATGACCACGATATCAATAATTGAAGCATCCTAATATTGTTTACCACAATAAACAAATGTTCTACCTTATTATCGATTAAATTTTTCCACGCAAGTTTTCCTTTTCCCTCGCGGAATTTCTTCGGAAACACGAATGACATCATTGGGAGGCGCTGAAAGTAGATACATTGAACTAAGCTAATTATTCTAGTTAGTTCAATTAGTTGCCACCTGGTCTATCCATGAATGTGGTGCCCAAGCAAAAGCAAATGTATATATGAATGCTCTGAAATATATTTGTTTCTTTGAGAATGATGCTGGGTAGGAAGCAGAATCGATCTACATAATGAAATAGGACAAAAATTGATATGACACTATGACACGCTCCTTTAATTGCGACACCGTGACACCATCCCTTTAAATATTCCGCCCACCTCTTCCAGCTGTCCCTGATGTGTGCCTCTTAATTTGGCAAATCGATGTCCATGATCCGCCATTACAATTAAAAGAGCATTGTCCAAGAAACCACCTTCGAACATTTCCTTGAGATGGGCGAGCGCGTCGTCATCAACGACACCGACCTAATTAGCGAATGGTACTTAGGATACTTAACCGAGTGTAATTGGGATGACTGGATTCTTCGCCAATCACACGTCCCTATTGATTATTTTGTGAGTGTGTGTGTATGTATGTGTGTGTGTGTATGTGTGTGTGTTGTGTGTGTGTGTGTGTGTGTGTGTGTGTGTGTGTTGTGTGTGTGTGTGTGTGTGTGTGTGTGTGTGTGTGTGTGTGTGTGTGTGTGTGTGTATCTATGTTTGTACGTATGTGTGCATGTCCGTAGGCATGATCCGTAACCAGCAGGTCAAGAATTAATATTGAAAATGCAAAGTTCCAACCTGGTTAATATCATCATGCGAATACACGCCCAAGAACATGAACAGAAACTTGGAAATATCCTTGTAACGTTTGAAATACTCGGTCGAATAGCGATACCATTGCTGAATAAAAAATTGATATAAAAAAGGAATAAAACGACGGGCATAACGTGACGGAGAACTATATTTTATAGTTTTTATTAGTATGTATATTGCTATTCTATGTTTGATCACATACACAGTTTTATCTTGAACCAATCTCCAAACTCCAGAAAGACTTGAACCAATCTCCAAACTCCAGAAAGGCAATATACTATTATACTAATAAAAAAACCTTGTGAAATGGTTCGCCTGAGATACACGCTTGACCAGTTCCGAGCTCTGCTTCAGTAGCCTAGAAAAATGTTAAAACTTGTAGGAATAAATAAGGGTATAATATCTAGACAAGAAGTAACACCGAGGTATTGGTGAACCTCAAATTGCCAATAACTCAGAAGGTGATAATTTGCCATTTTCTGACCATTTATAATGCATTTTTGGAATAACCTGCGCTCCTCCGGCCGGAGACTGCAAATTTAGCAACTCGATACTGTACTATCCCCAGTGAGAAAGTGAGAACTCTACCTGGAAAAAAGTCTGCGGAAAGTGATCCGTCGGTTGTTTGTTAAACCCTTTCAGGCGGTACGTAAACGTGTCTAAATCAGGCAAATACTATTTTATGTCAAAACAAGTTTAATAGAAAATTGGCCAAATAATATAGGCCAAAACTAGGACTTCTAATAGGCCTACCAATATAATATAACTAGCAGAAGAAAATATCCGTGGGCCTTTACTATGTATTAGACAAACTGACAAACTGACAAACCCTGGATCAGATCTCACAATAAGTGGTGATTTATCCGGCTAAATGTAATTGGTAAGATTCCGTTTCATAGTCGTTGCACCTAACTGTAAATAAGGAACCCACTCTGTAGAGCCATATCCTCTCCATAAGCAGTCACGTATCCATTCGCCGAAAAATTCTTCCATATCATTGGGTATGCATTGTCCAAAAACACGGCGTCTTCATAGCGCTTTCTAAAAAAGTCACTGGATTTAAAATTGATCAGTTAAAGCGAAATACCGCCCCATTTTTGAAACACATCGAATAGGCCAGCATTCTTATGCAGAGTATGCAAATGAACATAAATTAGAATAAAAAAAATTCGCGCATATTAGCATAAATACATAGGAATTCCGTTGTCCACGATGCGTTTCAAAAACCGGCCGGTATTTCACTTTAAGATATTCACTTTTGAAAACAATACATCATTGCAAAAGACTCATCAAAATGAGAAAATAGAAAAAATACAGGAAAGTAGCACAATAAATGTATCCTATCATATGGTGATCATAATGCTGATAGGGAATTTCATTTTGTTTGGGTAAAAAAATACAAAACAAAAAAAACTATTTACCTCGTATTTGGTAATTCCAACTCCGTTTTGCCGGTCAAAATTGGAATGAGCGCTTGTGGAGTGCCGTCGCCGACTATGTTGTAACCTAAATGCGGGAAATGTTAAATGCGATAGGGTAGTCCGGATACGTATTAATTTTCTCCGCATTCGGCGGTTTCTCCGCATCCGGATACGCATTAGGTCTCGACTATATTATAGCTTAAATGAGGGAAATTTTAAAATCCTATGCCTTGCTACTGTTATAATATGGCAAAAAATCTTGCTTAGCTGAAACCTGGTCGTGACATTTAGTTATTTTTATTGATGTTAGAACGCGCCTCTACAGGAAACGTGACGTGCAAGCCGCGCGAAAAGGGCGGCGCAGAAGTGTCTATGGCGGCGCTATAATGGCATACAATGTGCGCGCGCGACAACTTACAATATTATCATTTTCTTTGTGTTGCGTTATGTTTGTGTGTTATTAAGAAAGCGAACAACTTCCGTCAATAGATAAAATAAAATAAAATGTATTTAAATACAAACCGTTCATCACCACTGCCTCCAAGACATTTTCCAAATAGGCCATCGTTTTTGGCAGTTTCCTTCTGAATGTCATGTGAGAAACTGAATCGAATCCCAACATATACACGTCCAAACCGCTCCAATCATCAGAACGCGTCGTGGCAGTTTTCTAAAAGAAATTTTTAAGAACGCCGGCGATGTTTGGATGCAGACAGGAAATATTCGACCATCACTAAAGTAACACTCATCATAATCCATATTCTGATGGAAGTGAAGTTAATTTACGTGCGACGTGCCGTCCTTCGCGCACAATTGGCGCACAGCAATCCCATCGCGCAGCAATTTGGGAATAGCACTCAAAGACATCCCATTTCTCTTTATGATTTGAATAACGCTTTATGATTCATCATCATTGGAACGTACCCTGGCTCGTTCCACAACGACTGGTTTGCGAACGACGGACATCAAAAAACCGTTCCTGCAAGAATCTTTGTCAATGTAAGAAAAAAGTAATCATGTTTAGGAAAACTAATTCGCCCCATCAAAAAAAAATAAGAAAAAGAGAGAGACACCCAGCATTATTAATATATTCACTGGAAATGGAGCGTACCGTGATGAAAATGAGATATGAGAAGAAAATTATTAAAATTATAAAAATTAAAAAAATAAGACCAACCATTCCTCTCCATTATCCTTGCAAATTGCCTTGACAAAATCATCCGGAAGAGCTTCATTCACCAATTGTTTCATTGGATTTCCATAATGAAAGGACGAATCAGTGTTACGGTTGATCGTCTGCACGGTACACGAAGCGCCGTTCCTGAAGTATAATATGGTACCATTGTGCAGATTACGTACGGTACGCCTACTACCTTTCGCTAAAACTGCGCAAGTTCTATATAAACAGAGGCGTGACTACGCGGTAAGCAACCTTCCAACGGAGGCTGACAAGAACGGTAACGCTAAAATTATCTCATAATTACCTCTTATCAATTAATTGAAAGTGTCCATTTTTGTCGATAAATGCCCACGGCGGAACACCAGGACAATTCATTTCGGGTGTTTTGTAAAAGAAATGTGCCACTTCTGCGGAGTACATATCCAAGACGGGCACGTTGCATGCCTGGAGAGAATTTATGTTTGAATTGTGAATAATTGTTGAAGCTATAAAGCGAGAGAGAGCGAGAGAAAGAGAGAGAGAGAGAGAGAGAGAGAGGAGAGAGAGAGAGAGAAGTGCGAGATGGTGAGTGGAGAAACTGAAACACAATACTCACCCTCTCTGCATTCAAATTGGCCAGCGATGTGTCATGCACGCTAATTTCTAGCCATTGGTACCGTACGTACTGTATCATCTTGATGAAAGCAAAACAGCAAGCAGTGTAGAGACACAAACGAAGGATTTGTTTTCGCGTGGTTGAACGACACTGAAATAATTAAAATTATATTTAAAGCGAAATAACGGCCGGTCTTTGAAGCATATCGAGAATGAAACACATCGAGAACACCAGAATTCCCATGTAGCTCATGCAAATGAACATAAATTAGAATAAAAATTCGAGCAAAATTCGAGCAACTAAGCATAAAAACGTAAGAATTCAGTTGCCACGGTGCGTTTCAAAAGCCGGCAGGCATTTCGCTTTAGAAGCAAGTTTCAAAGGGTTTTGAGGCTGAAAGTGAAAGTAGAAATATCTACTTTTGTGTCTGTTTCACTCGCGTGTCGCTGACACAATGACGCGATTTTCAGACTCAAAAGTAGGCGGGACTTTCTAGTCACATAGACATGGATTTCAGTAAATGGGCGGGATTTTTGCTTGTATAGAACAAATAGGCAGAGCTTTTTCGTTTTACACTCGTAATGTAAAAATTGTAAACGCAAGGACAAAATGTTTAGAATTCTAGCTTACCATTCGTTTCAAACGACTGTAGTACTTTGAATTGATCATTTTATCAATCGTCACGCAACGTTCTGCAACTGAAAAATTGTTGTTTAATGAACAATTAGATTATTTGTATTTTTAATTCCAGTAAGAAAAGACAGAAACACGAAAAAAAATCGTATTAATTTCATATAATACAACGAAGAGCAATATATCATGTGTATTATTAATAATAAATTAGCATGCGTCAACAAATTTGCATCGAATCGTAATCTGAAAATTTGAATATGTTATAGAATTAATTTTTGACCTAACGTGATCATTCAACCTTACCTCACATGTGTGCAATAATGCCAGCTGGGAGAGACGATAGTTTTGCGGTGGTCTCGAAGCTGGCTCGGCCTCCAAAGAAATAATTCTTATCGTATTTTTACGCCACGGTATGTTTGCAAACGATAAAATGGCTTTATTGATTTTTATTAGAAATGTTATCAGTGTGTTCACTAAAGTGGTCGTGATAAACCTTTGATTCTGAATTTATCTTGAGCAGTGAAGCGCGCGCTTTAGTTCACAAAGTTTATGTATGTTAGCAATCAGGTCCTTCACATCTTACAAGGAGACACCCACTGTTTTTTGCCGGAAATGTGCTGGGAATGCGCTGGGATCCGCCATGACTGTGCGAGGGGTACGCGAGGTCTGCGCGAGGGTAATGCCAAGTCTGCGCGAATTATGTTCCAAATCTGCGCGAGGGGCGCGTCGTGACGGATGCGCGAACGGTTTATAATTACAGTGGGCACGCCTAATGCGCACTTGTGGCATGCCCCTCGAACAAACTTCGAAATGTGGCTCTTAGCTCACCATTTAAAAATTTTGAATAAAACATTCAGCAATATACAAAAGACATTCTCATATAGTAATAAATAAAGTGTATTGAGTTCCAGGTGTTGAGTACTAGATGAAGAGCAAATTAAATTGCGATTATAAATTTCTATACATGTAAGAGACCTAGACGTTAGAAATAATATCTAAAATCAATGTCGAGTGATATGTATTGGTGTTTTTCGCTTCCATAGTATTGTAATGAAAACTTCGTCTGTGTCTTGTGCTATGCGCCGAAAATAGGTGATTCAACTTCCGTGCGCAATTATCAATCACGTAGGAGAAAAAGGAACGGAAAAGTTCCGCAACTACTCGATGATTGTAGTTAAAGGGGTATGGCACGTGGTTTTCAAATGAATACTGAAAAACTACAATACCCACGTACATGTTGCTTTCAACTATAGACCTAGCCTAGCCTAATAGGCTGCACATACAGATTTAATGTTGCACATAGACAGAAACAAATTTAGTATCGCGTGGGTTGAGAAGTATTTTCTATTAAAAATGTTCTATATGAACAAATGTGGATCCAACTTTTAAGCAATAAATAAAGTCGGAACTTTCCAATTTCGGCCAATAAATTCTTTTCTCTCACATGTTAATCATTTATTTGCTCACTCTTTTTGTTTGCTTTCTAAACAGTCGACTGTATTGAAACTCAAACCCGGCTCAAACTAAAACTAAAAATAATAATAAAAATATTTAATTCACAAAATATAACTAGTTGTTAGTTTAGTGACATCAGAAGAATATGCATCTCTAGTTTTGTCATATTTTCTCCTAGCTTTAGTCACATTGCTTATATTTTATATCCAATGCTCACATGTGTTTGTATGTGTATGCAGTCTGCTGAATAAATCAATTGGTTCAAGATACAAGTTCTTTATTTTCGCAAGTTCGCGCACTTAAAAAAAAATGAAACCTTGATTCTACATAAAAAGTTATTACATATAATCAAAGACAATACAATAAGACGCATATGTATAATCATAGCGAATGTATATACGTGAAGTAATATATCAGGAGAATTTTATTGTAGAACCAGTCTAGAAAGAATTTCGTGAAATAAGTACAGTGCTCGGTTTGGCACCGTAGCAAAAGTATCATGGGGTCTCGATGTATGGCAAAAACAGCGCATTTTATTTCCAAGTATCAAATGTGCATCTCGTGTACGATTTTGCATACTCCTTTGAAAGTTAGAAAATGCACCATTGATAGTAGACGAGGCGAAAATGCACAGTTTACGCACGCTCGAAAAAATAGTCCTGTGGCTACCTGCCGCGGGACCATTTTTTGGCGGTCTGCTTTGGTCTGCAGTTGTTCTCATGTATCTACGGTAATTTTGCCCACTTGGAAGGAAATCCCAATTTTGCCACACTCCTACTCAATCACTCAGTCCCATACTATCTCCCATAAAAGAGCAATGTCCCATTGCTGGGAGAAAAAGTAAAACACATATCATGTGGATTGGTGGTAGCTTAGCTGGTATTCAATGCAATAAAGTAGTCACACAACTAGTAAATTGTCGTTAAAACATATTGTTCCATCACCTTCACTGTCTGTTCTTCAAGTAATAAAATAAAACAAACATAAAAATGAAATTCCCCGGTTCGGTTCCTGACGGTGCATCACTGAAGAATATTGCATTAAAGCGGTTATTGAATAGTATGTTGAAACAAACGTATGCTGGGAAAACAGTGTCCAACACGTATTCCCGTGTACGCTATGCAATACTACGCAATGTTTATTAAACACGCTGTGAAAAAAAAAACAGTAAACAAACAGTAAAGTACAGTAAACACGCTGTGAAAAAAAAACAATCCCTGCTCCGAAACCATTTGGAATAAATTAGCTAGCTGCAAGTTTAAGCAAACCTTTGGTATGAAATCCTCAAGGAGTTCGCTCTCTACAGAACCGTCAAATAGACCTCGTAATGAGACCCACTGAGATCTTTTTCTTCTCCATTTCCAGCTCCCTGAACGTGCGAAGAATTTAGTAAAGATATGTACAGACGACCGGAGGAGCAGCCCTGGACATTTTACTGCAAAAGTTAAGAAAAAATACGTAAATTTTCAAGACTGCCGCCTCAGTTTGAATAGCAGAAAGCCTTTTTTCAAGGAGTTCCACCATGTCTTTCAAGTGTTGAATATCCGCCTTCGTAAAAAAATGATATGCGACCACAGTACTAGAGGCTCCGAAAACCAAGCCTGATGTTGTCCCAGCAATGAATGCTGCCAAAGCAGCCACAGGAATAACTCTCTTATTTCTCTGTGAGCTCACTAAAATATGTATGTTAATTTAGCAGACGCAAAAATGGTTAGGACCTATGTAATTAGTTTCCTTTTGTTTACTAATACGGTCTAAATATCATTCTTTAATAATCAATTATTACATCCTCTCTTTGAGCATTGCTCCTTCAGATATCCACCGATGTTATTTCGATGATAGTCGTCCGTTAAATCGTGTGTTGTGCACCTCCTAGTGTCGAGTTTTGCAACAATGCTGAAACATTGTTACTTTTTAAGTTTGAATTTTCCGGTTAATTTGTTTGCCATTATGTACAGTAGATTGCCCAGTACCAGGAGGGATGAATACTTTTTCCTACATAGGTGTTATAAAACCGGTTGCAAAAACTTACGCGGCACGCCCAATGCTCTCCTTGTAGAAGTTCACATTATCGTCCCAGTCCGTTGACTGGAAGACTGTCCTGTGTTTTGGCTTCCATGACACATAACAGCTAGCATGCATAAAGCTGCGAGCATGTTAGCTGTAATAAGTGTACGTATACCATCGCTACCATTGCTTTGGTTAATTAATCTTGGCGATAGTGCAATATAAAATATTAGCTGTATAATGAAAACGGTGAGTTTAGTAGTAGTGTGGAAATGTGTACTGTAGGTGGTACAAACATTTTGGAAGCATATTTATAATTTATATTAATAATTTATATTAACGCATCAGTAAAGGTATAAAAAATGCGTTTCAAAATCAGATGTCGCGCCGCTTCAACTCTTCAAGAAATTACCTGTATTGCCCACCAGCTCATAATCGGCAATATACTAAATTGACTCTAACGCAAGTTGGCGTTTTGTTGGCGTCGGGAACATGCATTACATCTGATATCCGATATTTTTTTATATTAATTCAGCAGCCTGCTACCCTATTCACTACAGTACCAGATGACCAGATTAATTTACTTTTCTACACATTAAAATTTCCTACCGAATGAGCATTCCTTTACTTGGTGTGGTCGATTTGTCATGTAGTACAGGCTTCCAACAGTCGTAAGTGACGAGGTATTTACTGTCAGTTGTCTAAAACAAGAGGTTGCATGAAGTATCAATGTAAATTGAGAGAATATACTATTTCTAAAAGGCATATTTAACTAATAATAATAAATCTTTTACGCTTCAAGTGCGCACACCTTTATTCAAGGGTGAAAAAACAGTTTCAATGTTTGCTTATGACATGTTCGGCAGTTCCAGATGACAAATTGCTCTAAAGTCTCCGGGCTAGGGCCAGTAAGGTCGCACACGAGTACAAATATAGAAAATTCGAAAAAGAAATGTAGTGCAAATCGTATTCATGTGGATAAAAATGTGCATTACCGCTTCTTCCTTAGCTCCCAAGGTTATCCAGTCAATTGGTCCAGATGCTACAGCTACCACCGGTCCTGGGCCAGCCACTGCTCCGCCGCCTATTGCAGCGGGACCTGCTGCGGCGATTGCTGCCGCGGAAGCTGCCGCGGTTCCCCCTAAACCGTTTTGCTATAAATCCATGATTACCTGGTCGATATGTATGCAAATTTCCTGTCCGCCTGGGCATTTCTGGCAGGAAAGTACTTGAGAATAAAGTCAAAAAGCACACGTTCACAAGTACGTGTACCGCTTTAAAACTACGTGCCTTACCCTCTTGAAAATGCCTTAGCACCAATAACTAAATTACTCGGAATCGGAAGTCGCAAAATTCCTAAAAAAAAATGTCGTGGCTCCGGCCACTCCAGAAATTGGCAGCTGGAGCCGCTGCCGTAGCAATTACACCTGCTGTTATAATGACCATCTGCAACAAGACAATTGTTGCTTACGGTATGAAATGTCTGAGCCAAAGTGCTAAAGTAATAAGGAAACAAAATTCAACGAAACCGAGAAAAAACAAGGGAGCTAACTAACAAGTTAAACGTGATGGTGGTGTTCATATTCATACCCGCATTTGAGGGGTTTAAATACCCTCCATTATTCTTGCGTAAATTAATTCACGCAAGAATGAAACCGCCGTTTCGTGGTGTCTTGCCCACTTTCGCAAGTTATTATTCTAAATTAATTCCAAGAAAAAGCTGATAAAGACCCAAAGGCGTCGAAGGAAAATTTTCAAAGAATATTATTGCACCATTGTTCACATCATTGTTTACACAGAGAATAAAGGTTTCACAATCACTGAAAACGAATCTTTAACGATTTTTTATATATAACTAAAATAAATAGGGGGCTGGATGGATTATCACTGGTTTATAGTATAAACTGCGTTGTTCCATATATTGCCCAAAAACTAGTTTAAAAGTGAGTCCAGTTCCGGGCCATTTTTATTACACAAAAGTACGCATTTTTTGATGATCCTGGTTTTATCAATATCTGATTTTCAGTAATATATCCGAATAGAATGTCTGTCCTAAACGTATGTGTGATGGACATACCTACTTGTCATTAATTAGGTTCCAAAAAATATGAATTTGTAAGTAGATGTGCATGTACCTCTAAAGGAAAAGTTCAAACAGAAATGATAAACGTATTTATTTATGAAAGGCGAACATTATGGTTATGGCATTTTAATTACAAAAAAAAGCGAATTACGCAATACCCGTACAGATATGTAATCAATATTACGTACTTCATCTCCACCCGAAAAAAAAACAAATAACTAAAAAAAACCTAGCATATGGCCTATTTAAAAGTGCTTAGCTCATCTAGACATAATAAGTCCAAAAAAAAAGTAATCAATAATTCTCTAAAAAATCGATAAAGCTATTCTAATCAATCAATTTTATCATAACAAACACAATAAGTGGCCAAGAAGTAATTCTTGTCGATTATGCAATGCGGACGATCGCCGTACCTAAAGAAAAGAGCGTTAAACGTGAAAACGTGAGCCAAACCAGCGCCACGCAATCGCCAGACACAACCAGGTGCGGGCCACCCTCATTTTACTGGTCCTTATTTTCAATAGAAATATTTTATATTTTCGGAGAACCTGTCCCCATTCTATTAGCTGATCCTGTATCGGTTTTCTAGTTTTTGCCTAGTGGGATTGGATACAGTAAGTGTAACTGTGATAAATAGCAAATCAATACATCAGCGCCCACGATACCGAGGACAAGAGGGAAGTCAATAAATCAATAAATTGCTCACTGGTTGACGTGACTAATAGATTTGAGGTCCAGATTCACTTCTTTGTTGGCGAAATTGTAGCGGACCGTCACCTAAAACTCATTTAAATAAGCTAGATTTCTTTGGATCGTGGATATACTACAACAGTACAGGTCCTGAATACAATCTAAAAAAAAATTATTGAAAAGTTTACAAACTACAGAAACTTTTTTGACCACACTGGTCAAACTCGGTGGCAGAGATGCGAGAGACGCGACAATGTGTCAGTCGATGGAACGTGCAGCCTCGCAAAAATATTGTCTGTAGACGCTCAATAACTCAGAAACCGTGAGAATATTAATTGGAACTGCTTAGTTGCCTTTTTTGCCGTGAACCACAACATTTTATGTTCTACAAGAGTTTAGACTACAGACTACAGACTACAGACCACAGACAGTTTAAAAACTACAATCGATTGAGCCAGACCTCATAAACAGCGTCGCCGGGGGTGGTCACAATGGTTAGTTGGTAGAAGAGAAAAGCCTCCGAGGTCCATCCGCCCAGGTCGGGATCGAACCCGTCAACGTCCTTCACGTCTTGGTACTTGAGGAGTTTGTTGTTCGAGGATAAACTAAACAAAATATTAGTAAAAGAAAAAGTAAAATTGTAATACACCGTTTTTTCCGGGCGTAGGGCCCACGCACAGTTCAGTACTTCAACGGTGTGCACCATTTTTCTGTGCACCATTTTATTTTCAACAGTATACTGTAGTGATATATCCCGTGGGACAACTTACACTTACAATTAGCAGCAGCCCATTGTTAGTAATAATGGGTTTATGATTAAACAATTAATCAATAACTTGATAATAAGTTAGAAAAAGGTGCAAGGTGCACGCATGGCATAAAACACCCCGCCAAATGCGGACGATCACCTCCCTATCTCTAATGCATTGTATGCAAATTAGTCTAAATCACCTCCTTATCTGTAATGCATTGCATGTAAATTAGTTTAAAACACCTCCCGATCTCTAATGCACTATATGCAAATTAGTCTAAATCACCTCCCCAAAATTTTGAGATGCGGACTTAATTTAGTCTCTGGGTGCACGCACCTGTTGGCCGCCCTGATTTCCTTTAGTTTAAGCGGAGCACAGAGATTCCGTTCCGGAGCCGTTTCCGCGTTTATGCGATCGACCACCTTTGAGGTTATATCCTTGACGGTATCGTAATCCTAAACATGGTTATGTAAGAAATGTAAATAGAACGTATCTACTTGCTGTCTCTCTCTGTCTCTCCCCCACTCTCTATTTCTCTGTCTTCTCTCTCTGTCTCTCTCACTTTCTTTGAAATCACTCTCACAGTTTTCTTCGTATACTATGATCTTGGTTTCCGAGTTTTTTCCGAGAATTTTCTGATTATTCTCCACGAAACTCTGGTTTCCCGAGGTTTTCCAAGAATCTTCTTGGAGTATAATCGTAGAATAGCCGGAAAAAGCTCGAAAACGCAAAGTTTCTTGGAAAAAGGTCGGGATTCATTAACGGAGTATCAGCACCCTTATCTACTTTCTTTCTGTGAATCTCCTCAAATAAAATAATAAAAATACCCACCCGCTTAGGTACCTCTTGCCATGTAAGACACGTGCACCAATGCGTTTCCACACCAGCCTTAAATAAATCTTTCAATAATTAATTGTCTTGTAAGGCCGCATTGTGTTTTTTTTTAAACTACAAGTTGAGAGTTAGTTACATTGCCAAAAAAATTGTCGAAAGTATAAAAAACAATAAAGCAATTAGTACCTGTTCACACGTCCTATTGATTGGAATCTTTCTGAACAGAGAGAGGGATCGCTTTCTAGGGTCTTGCGCCTAAAATAATTGTTTATTTATTGAATTTATTATGTTGTTCACTCTTACATCCAAAGTTTATCGACCCATAACATACCTGAACCGTTGGCTACCACCAAACAATATCGTACTCAAGTATTAAAAAAATCAATAAATCAATAAATCTCACTTTTTCTAGCTCTTCTTCGCTTGGCCAAAGTAGGATGTCCATCAGAGTGGCGTGCATGTCAAAGGGAGTGGAGAGAGTGTCCTGGAAGAAACAATATTTGTATATAGGTTGGATACTGATTAAAAAGCGTTGATTGAAGTAAGGATAACATACACTCCACGCACTAAGCAAATCAGCAGAAAAAGCGCGACATCATGGCCAACTTTACGCCATGCGGAAGCCGTTTTGTGTTCGCCACGGTTACCCAGCTTCTATGGTTAGAGGTAGAGGTGACCGTCTGGGACGGGCCTCGTACACGTGACTAGCATCTAGCTGACCATTAAATGCCTGCGCAGTCTAATATTGATTACATTACACAAATGGCTTGCCTTATTGTCGATTAAATTCTTCCACGCAAGTCTTCCTTTTCCCTCGCGGAATTTCTTCGGGAACACGAATGACATCATCGGGAGGCGCTGTAAGAAGGGATGTTACTGAATAGCCGAACAACTCAGCTAATGCGAGTTTTTCTTCAATGATAATTATCCGAAAATAGATAATTACTTCCAAAATAAAACATTCACTAACGTCCTACAGTAGGAAAATACATATGAGCTAAGAGTGGGCGCGCACCTAAGACATAGTTATAGTGATAGAGCGCCGGCGGCGTAAATTCCGCATCACTACAAAACGTTCACCGCAGGAGTGCCAAATGCAGTTGCGCACCCTTTCGCGCATCGATAGCGCACCCGATTGTGGCGACTGTGCGGCGATAGTGCGGCAATTTTCAATGCAAATTTCCCGCCCACCTCTTCCAGCTGTCCCTGATGTGTGCCTCTTAATTTGGCAAATCGATGTCCATGATCCGCCATTACAATTAAAAGAGCATTGTCCAAGAAACCACCTTCGAACATTTCCTTGAGATGGGCGAGCGCGTCATCATCAACTACGCCGACCTAATTAGCGAACGGCCGTTAGGATAATTAACCAATTATAATTGGGATGACTGGATTCTTCGCCAATCACACGTCCCTATTGATTCTTTTGTGTGTTTGTGTGTGTGTTTGTGTGTGTTTGTGTGTGTTTGTGTGTGTATTTGTGTGTGCGTGTGTGTATGTATCTATGTTTGTACGTATGTGTGCATGTCCGTAGGCATGATCCGTAACCAGCAGGTCAAGAATTAATATTGAAAATGCAAAGTTCCAACCTGGTTAATATCATCATGCGAATACACGCCCAAGAACATGAACAGAAACTTGGAAATATCCTTGTAACGTTTGAAATACTCGGTCGAATAGCGGTACCATTGCTGAATAAAGAAATGATATAAAAATGGAATAAAACGACGGGTATAACGTGACGGCGAACTATACTTTATAGTTTTTAGTATGTATATTGCTATCCAATGTTTGAACACATACACAGTTTTATCTTGAACCATACTCCAAACTCCAGAAAGCAATATAATATTATACTAATAAAAAACCTTGTGAAATGGTTCGCCTGAGATACACGCTTGACCAGTTCCGAGCTCTGCTTCAGTAGCCTAGAAAAATGTTAAAATTTGTTGGAATAAATAAGGGTATAATATCTAGACAAGAAGTAACACCGGCCAGTAACTCCGAAGGTAATAATTTGCCAGTTTCTGCCCAATTATAATGCATTTGTTTATAAGCAGCGCACTTCTCTACCTGGAAAAAAGTCTGCGGAAAGTGATCCGTCGGTTGTTTGTTAAACCCTTTCAGGCGGTACGTAAACGTGTCTAAATCAAGCAAATAATATTTTATGTCAAAACAAGTTTAATAGAATTGGAAAACATAGGCCAAAACTAGGTCTACTAGTAGTCCTGCCAATATATTATAACTAACATCAGAACATATCAGTAGACCTTTACTATGTATTAGACAAACCCGGCACAGATTTATCCGGCTAAATGTGATTGGTAAACTTCCGTTTCATAGTCGTTGCACCTAACTGTAAATAAGGAACCCACTCTGTAGAGCCATATCCTCTCCATAAGCAGTCACATATGCGTTCGCCGAAAAATTCTTCCATATCATTGGGTATGCATTGTCCAAGAACACGGCGTCCTCATAGCGCTTTCTAAAAAATTCACTGGATTTAAAATTGATCAGTTAAGATGTTCACTTTTGAAAACAATACATCATTGCAAAAGACTCATCAAAATGAGAAAATAGGAAAAAATACGGGAAAGTAGCACAATAAATGTATCCTATCATATGGTGATCATAATGCTGATAGGGAATTTCATTTTGTTTGGGTAAAAAAATACAAAACAAAAAAACTATTTACCTCGTATTTGGTAATTCCAACTCCGTTTTGCCGGTCAAAATTGGAATGAGCGCTTGTGGAGTGCCGTCGCCGACTATGTTGTAACCTAAATGCGGGAAATGTTAAATGCGAAATATCACCCGGTTTGGGGTTTTTTCACCAAAAATAGTTTAAAAACAGTTATCAACGAAAATAAATATAAAAACACAAACAAATAAGTGCGTATTACAAAAAAATGTGTTCAAACTAAGATTTTTGTTTGATTTTGTATGGAAGAATCCGCACATGGCGGTCGGCTTAGTAAAATAGCTAAAAAAAAACGCCATCTGGGAATTTGAAATAATTAAACATTCCGCGGCATCCAAATGACGAAATGTTGACAAAATATTTTGAATTTACTAGTAAAATAAGCAAAATTACGCACGGTTTAAATGCAATCAACGCACGGTGGTTTACTCCTCCTTTTTTCTATTTTTTTATTGAGACCGACCGCTAATTCGCTTTAAATGCGATACGGTAGTCCGGATACGCATTAGTTTTCTCCGCATTCCGCAGTTTGTCCGCATCCGGATACGCATTAGGTCTCGACTAACAATATGGCAGAAAATCTTGCTTAGCTGAAACCTGGTCGTGACATTTAGGTGTTTATATTAGACTGTGTTAGTGCATCTACCAGGTGGAAAATTGGCGTGCAAGCCGCGCGAAAAGGGCGGCGCAGAAGTGTATATGGCAGCGCTATAGCGTTCATGATGCACGCGAGACAACTAATACTGTAATCATTTTCTCTATGTTTCGTTATATTTGTGTGTTATTAAGCATGCGAACAACTTATGCACATAAATAAATAAAATATAAAATAAGCGTAAATTTATTTAAATACAAACCGTTCATCACCACCGCCTCCAAGACATTTTCCAAATAGGCCATCGTTTTTGGCAATTTCCTTCTGAATGTCATGTGAGAAACTGAATCGAATCCCAAAATATACACATCCAAACCGCTCCAATCATCAGAACGTGTGGCAGCGTTTTTCTAAAAGAAATGGTCAGTTAATGGACATGCGACGTGCTGTCCGACGCGCACTTTTGGCGCACGGCTATCACACCGCGCAGGAGAGGCGTCAGCCACGCGCACTCAAAGACATCACATTTCTCTTTATGCCTTGAATAACGTTTTATGATTCATCATCATTGGAACGTACCCTGGCTCGTTCCACAACGACTGGTTTGCGAACGACGGACATCAAAAAACCGTTCCTGCAATTATCTTTGTCAATCTACGAGAAAAATAATCATATTTAGGAAAACTAATTCGCCCCACCAAAAATTAAGAAAAAGAGAGACACCCAGCATTATTAATATATTCAAACTAATTCGCCCCACCAAAAAATAAGGATAAAAGAGAGAGATACGCAGCATTATTAAAATATTCCACTGGAAATGGAGCGTTCAACACACCGTGATGAAAATGAGAGTTCAGAAGAAATTTATTAAAATGTAAGCTGGAAAAATAAGACCAACCATTCCTCTCCATTTTCCTTGCAAATTGCCTTGACAAAATCATCCGGAAGAGCTTCATTCACCAATTGTTTGATTGGATTTCCATAATGAAAGGACGAATCAGTGTTACGGCGGATCGGCTGCACGGTACACGAAGCGCCTTTCCTGAAGTATAATACGGTAACAGTATACAGTTCAAGTACGGTACGTCTATAGTACCAGCAAAACATCAGCTACCTTTCGCTAAAGACTGCGCTAGTTCTATACAATATCGACGTAACTACGCGGTATGTAACTGTCCAACGGAGGCTGACAAGAACGGTAACGCAAAAATAATCTCATAATTTACCTCTTATCAATTAATTGAAAGTGTCCATTTTTGTCAATAAATGCCCATGGCGGAACACCAGGACAATTCAGTTCGGGTGTTTTGTAAAAGAAATGTGCCACTTCTGCGGAGTACATGTCTAAGACGGGCACGTTGCATGCCTGAAGACGATTCATGTTTGAATTTCAAAGAATTGATAAACCTATAAAGCGAGAGAGATACATAGAGAGAGATAGAGAGAGATAGAGGGAGAGAGGTAGCGAGATGATAGAGAAGAAACTAAAAGAGAGAGAGAGAGAGAGAGAAGTGGGAGAGGGTGAGTGGAGAAACTAAAACAAAATACTCACCCTCTCTGCCTTCAAATTGGCGAGCGATGTGTCCTGCACGCTAATTTCTAGGAATTGGTACTGTACGTACTGTATCGTCTTGATGAAAGCAAAACAGCAAGCAGTGTAGAGACACACACGAAGGATTTGTTTTCGCGTGGTTGAACGACACTGAAATAATTGAAAACTGAATACAACTTTATTTAAAGCTAATAACGGCCGGTCTTTGAAGCACATCGAGGATGAAACACATCGAGAACACCAGAATTCATATGTAGCTTATGCAAATGAACATAAATTAGAATAAAAAATAGAGCAATAACCTAGCATAAATACGTAAGAATTCAGTTGTCCACGATGCGTTTCAAAAACCGGCCGCTATTTCGCTTTAAAGGCAAGTTTCAAAGGGTTTTGAGGCTGAAAGTCAAAATATCGACTGTCTGTTTCACTCCAAAAGTAGGGTCTTTCTAGTCGCATGTATGTATATCGAGTTCAGTAAACGGGCGGGATTTTTGCTTGTATAGAACAAATAGGCAGAGCTTTTTCGTTTTACACTCGTAATGTAAAAATTGTAAACGCAAGGACAAAATGTTTAGAATTCTAGCTTACCATTCGTTTCAAACGACTGTAGTACTTTGAATTGATCATTTTATCAATCGTCACGCAACGTTCTGCAACTGAAAAATTGTAATTTTATGAAATGCATTACTTGTATTTGACTGGATTCCAACAAAGCTAATGCTCGAAGTAAGAAAAGGCAGAAACGCGAAAAAAACGTATATAACATATTAATTTTCATATAATACAATGAAGAGCAATGTCATGTGTATTACTCATAATAAATTGGCATGCGTCAACAAATTTGCATCGCATCGTAATCTGAAAATTTGAATATGTTCTAGAATTAATTTTTTTTTACTAAACGTGATGAATATTACATGAATCACCAAAAGAAAAATATTTATTATTTTATTATTAAAGTAACTGGGTCTATTTTTCATTTGTACGACCCAATGGATTTTCAAACATACCTCACATATGCGCAATAATGCCAGCTGGGAGAGAGGGTAGTTTCTTTCCGTGGTCTCAAAGCTCTGGCTCGGCCTCCGAAGAAATATTCCTTATCGTATTTTTACGCCACGATATGTTTGCGAACGATGGCTTTATTGATTTTTAATAGAAATGTTATCAGTGTGTTCACTCAAGTGGACGTGATAAATCTTTGATTCTGGATTTAACTTGAGAAGTGTGGCGCGGTTTATTTCACAAAGTTTATGTATGTTAGCAATCAGGCCCACCTGGAGACATCCACAAGTTTTTTGCTGGGAATGCGCTGGGAATGCGCTGGAATCCGCCAAGTCTGTGCGAGGGGTGCGCCAAGTCTGAGCCAGAGATGTGCCAAATCTGCGCGAGGGGCGCGTCGTGACGGGTGCGCAAGGGGTTATAATTACAGTAGACATGCCTAGGGCGCACTTGTGGCATGCCCCTCGCACAAACTTCGAAATGTGGCTCTTAGGTCACCGTTGAAAATTTTTGAATAAAACATTCAGCAATATACATACGACATTCTCATCATCTTATTATATAAAGGAGAAGAGTTTGTCACGGGTTTGTTTTTATGTGCACAACGAAATCCCTCCATAAAGAAAATTCTTCGGTCGAAAGAGCATACAAAATCTTTGCCAATGGCGAGATTCGAACCCACAGCAGCACAGAACCTCTCGCATCACGGCCCAACGCTCTACCGGTTAAGCTATGCTAGCTTATCATACGGGTAATCATCTGCTCTACATAGAGCACCTTCAATGGCAAATTTGCATGCTAGCATTAGTCGCGTGGAGATCCAAACTGATTATTATACGTTTCCGCAATCAGAGACGTGTGAATTTTAAGTGGCACGGAAGAGAAAGATACGAGAGTTAACTTTTTACATTTTAGCAATTCTTTTTTAAATAGGGAAACAATCGGCCGAAGTCGGAGAAGAGCCCGTAGGGCTCTTCGAACGGCTGGTATAGTAATAAATAAAAAATATTGCTTTCAAGGTTTGAGTACTAGATCACTAGATGAAGAGAAAATTAAATTGCAATTATTAAATTTAGTTACATGTAAGAGACCTAGACGTTTGAAATAATATCTAAAATCAATGTCGAGTGATACATATTGATGTTTTTCACTTCCATGTAATAAAAACTTCGTTTGTGTTTTGCTATGCGCCGAAAATAGGTGATTCAACTTCCGTACGCAATTACCAATCACACAGGAGAGAAAGGAACGGAATAGAGCCGCAAATGCTTGATGATTAAAGAGGTATGACACATGGTTTTCAAAAGAATAACGGACAACTACAATCCCTAAAGGAAGGGAAAAACGCCGCAAAATTAAATAGGTATGACAAGTGGTTTTCAAACGAATACCGGACAAAGACAATCCCCATAAACATGTTGCTTTCTACTGCAGCCCTACAGTCCTAATAGGCTAATAGGCGGCACATACAGCTTTAATGTTGCTTAAAGTCAGGAATAAATTTAGTATCTCATGGGTTTAGAAGTATTTTCTATTAAAACAGTTTTATATGAACAAATGTGGATCCAACTTTTAAGCAATAAATAAAGTCGGAACTTTCCAAGTTTCGGCCAATAAATTCTCTTCTCTCACATGTTAATCATTTATTTGCTCACTCTTTTTGTTTGCTTTCTAAACAGTCGACGGTATTGAAACTCAAACCCGGCTCGAACTAAAACTAAAAATAATAATACATATTTAAATCACAATATATAACTAGTTGTTAGTTTAGTGATATCAGAAGAATATGCATCTCTAGTTGTGTTATATTTTCTCCAAGCTAGTCACATTACTTTTTGGTGTATAATTGCCTTTTTGTCTTTCGGCTCTTCTGAGCACTTTACTTTGCAATTATGTGAAATAAAGTATTTATATTATACTTGTATTGTATACCCAATGCTCACTTGTGTTTGTATTTGTACGCTGAATAAATCAATTGATTCGAGGTTTTTATTCTCGCAAGTTCGTGTACCTCCAAAATAAGTCTTTATACAAAAATATGATACTATACAAAAAGCTATAACAAATTAACAAAAGACAATACAATAAGACGCATATGTATAGTCATAATAACGGTTTATTGGTTAACAATCAATACAAAAAAGAACGTCAACCAAAGGGAACCCTAGGACAAAGGGAACCATAGCGAATGTATATAAGTGAAGTAATATGGCAGGAGAATTTTATTGTAGAACCAGTCTAGAAAGAATTTCGTGAAATAAGTACAGTGCTCGGTTTTGCACCGCAACAAAAGTAACACGAAATCACGCGATAAATTTAGTCCAATGTCCCATAGCCAAAGAAAATCGCTGGGGTTGTGACTGAATAAAAATAAAATAAAACACACAACATATGGATGGGTGGTGACTGGTATTCAATGCAATAAAATGGTTACACAACTAGTAAATTGTCGTTAAAACATATTTTTCCATCACCACTGTCAGTTCTTCAAGTAATAAAATAAACATAAAATTAAAATTCCCCGGTTCGGTTCCTGACGGTGCATCACTGAAAAAATATTGCATTAAAGCGGTATAACATGCGGTTATTGAAGTGTATGTTGAAACAAACGTATGCTGGGAAAGAGCGTCCAACGCGTATTCCCGTGTATGCAAATAACTGTGCAATACTACGCGATTTTTATTTAATTGATTTTCAGTTACGTACAACATATTTTAAGAATTCGAATGCAGTTGTGAAATATACTTTAAAAAAAATCGGTCGCTTGTCGCTTTAAAATGGAGTAATATCCCAAAGCTTCAGCGCTATGGACTGGTGCTAATCTTTTTGGACGGTCTGTCTTTGTAACTGAAAGCCTACGTGCCTACGATATCAATCACACTAGTATTTCATGAAATTTATATTCATAATAAATGCTTACACCCTCTCGTTGGACATTCCTCTGTCAAAAATGCTTCTAGTAGCGCATTGCTGCGCTCTGATCGCCCATTTCGAAGACGAGGAAATGCGCTGGTATGCCCGTCGTTCAGCTATGCTAAAACAAGTCTCTTAATTCTTAGCTTTTCTAATTTTGTGCACTTTATAAATAAAATTGACTATCGCCATGCAACCAAACTCACGTTCCCCTTCCAATAACCTCGCGGAAGAAACTGGTATTTCCCATTCGAAGTTTTGGCGTGTCCCATCCCAAACCAATAGCACAACAAAGAAAAAATATTAGAAATTCATTCTTATTCCTAAAACTCATCTAGTGATGGTAAATGCGCTCAAAAATATGTGGTTTAAATGAACAATAAATACCCTTCAAAGTTACCTGACACCTATACATTGAGGGTAAAACATTTGAGGATGGCATTAGAATCAGAAATTTTTGAGGACATGAGAATTTTTTTCCTAATTGTTTATTGGAATTAATTTGTTCTTATTGGTTAGGTATCTGTAATTTAGAGAATGATAAATGATAGGGCTGCAAACGTTCTCAAAACTACACAATATTATACACATACACGATACTAAAATACACACAATTGGTGGTATTTTGTAACGTTTAGTTTAGTAATCATACAAATAATAGTTGAGTATCCTTCCCACCATTCCCACCATTCCCTCTAATGTACCATTTCCTGCCGAAGAAGAAGAACTAGTATCTATGTTCCCTTTTGTCACATTTCGTAAAAAGACCATTTCGCAACCTATTCCTAAAGTCACATCTACTATTTCAAGAAATACCGAAAGATGCCAAATTTGTTCCAAAATGTGCAAGACGAAATCGACTCTGAAGCAACACATCAAAACACACAGTAAGTTTTTTTTTTTTTCATTTCAACTTGGTAGTCTTGTTCAAAAAATAATTATTCAACTAGCCATTGGATTATAGTTTGCCTTGATCATTACCATGATACAAAAAAAATATTATAATTATATTTTTCAGCAAAGCCGTTTCCATGCGTCCTCTGCTATGAGAAATTCTCCACAAAAAGAGGATTAACGTATCATTGTCAAATAAATCACGCGGAGATTTATTACCAGGATCTGAACCCTCAACCTTAAAGACTCGCGCTTGAGTAACCTTAACCACTAGGCCAAGGATGCATATATTTTTTTCGATATAATTAGAGCTTGTCATGCATTCAGTGATAATTTTCTCATTTATTCCTGATTGTTCGATTCCCCGTGAAATAGTGATACTTTATGTTCGCTTAGCATACGTATTCTGTAGTTCTAGTCCTTTGTACTTTAGATTATTATGTGTGTTTATCAATTTGTGTAATGTATAAAGTTATTTATCAAAGGAATTATCTTGTATGCAAAAAAATCGTATTATATAAAGGAGAAGAGTTTGTGGCCGGGTGAATTTATTTGTGATTACGACCACAACGAATTTTTTCTACGTTTCAGGCATTTGGTATGAGTAGGCATCTGGCTCTGTTCTATTTACAAAATATGCGCATTAGGATCGATAAACACAAACGTTGGAATCGACGCTTCAGACGTTTCATATAAATATGCGCACTTCGAAGTATCGTTTACGTAGCATACTTTTAACTTAAATGCCGCCTCAGGCGGCGATAGCCGTCTGGTGAATATATATATTCTCTCTTCCCTCACTCGTTCATTGCACTTCACTCAAAATTGGTTTTGCATATGATCTTGCATATGGTCTGAAGGTGTTGATCAGGCTGAGGAAGCTCAGATGTCTCGCGGACGCGATCCAGCCACTGTCAACGCGCGGGTGCTTTTGCCTGCTACCTTTGGGCACTGAGCCGTACGCGAAAGAGGTCGGTAAAAACACTGTGGCGGCATTACTTTAACCCAGGCTAGATCTTGCCACAGTGTTTTTTCGAAAAATTGCTGCAAAACACTGTGGCGGGATTACTTTAACCCAAATTGATGTCCTACGACCTCCAATCGGATAAAGAAGAACATGTGACCAGTCAGTTCTGTCACCATGACGAAGACGTACATGGCCCGGAATTGCAAGAGAATTCACACAGATTTCGTCGTGTATCCGTACGGGTACAAGTTTCCACATGCGAGGTATGTGCAGTTTTTCCTCCAACCTGTAAGGTATCATGTTTCAATGTATGTCACCTCCTGAATAGCCTTATATGGCTAAAGTGTGCAATGACTGTAGGTCAAATCATCTGTTGGGGGTGGTCTGTATCACAACATTCAGTTTACGTTCTCTACTCACCGGGATGCCCATTACCCCCTTTTTATACCTTTTCTAGTTCTAGTTTTCTACTTTTCTGGTTTTCTAGTTTTATAGGGAATTTTTTATTTTATTTTTTTATAAAAATATTACAATGTGAGATGGTCTATACAGGAAATTGGCAACTAATGTACTAGTATGATAATTTGTATAGTTACTATTGGCGGCCCACGAGAAAAATTTTTCTTCATTTACCAGAATGCCGAAATGCGAGAAGAACAACGTCCTTTTCATCTAGAAGAAGAGATCCTGAAGTACTGCACGCTGGATGTTAAAGGATCGCAGTCACTACAAAATCATCATTTTGCTTCCTGTTTACTTGTATTTAGTAAAGAATAAAGAAAGATACTTTACCAAAACCCAATAATTTGAATTCCAATTCGGGGAGTGAACAAGTAGAAAAGTAGTTCTACTTTACTACCGCGGGATTATGAAACGTGTAGTGATATGCCTGCAGACCCCTGCAGTATATGTAAAGATATAATATGCAGATATTTGCCGAAATAATTTGCATACTCCCGACCGGGAAGCAGCTGTATGAACACGTTTCGTGCTCCTGCGGTAGTTAAGTAGAACTACTTTTCTACTTGTTCACTCCCTGCGTTGGAATTCAAATTATTCGGTTTTGGTAAAGTATTTGTCTCTATTCTTTACTAAATACAAGTAAACTCGAAGAAAAATGACGATTTTGTAGTGACTGCGATCCTTTAAGGTAGCTTTTAACATGGTTTTTTTTTCTAATACTAACAGGTCTAAATGTAGTAATTTACTTAATTGAATTCGTTCACCAATGTTCTTGCAGGTACTATTGGAGGGAACTCTGACCTTTCGAAAACTGTTCATCGAGGGTAGCAAACACGATCCGTTCGCCGACGACTTGACTCTGGCAAGCGCCTGTCTAAACACCTTTCGTATTCAGCATGGGCATTGTTGAGCCACGCTCAGAGTATACTCTTTTTAATATAATTCTCTATTCTAAGTATTTTATTCTTTTTTTCAAGGTCATGGTATCATTCTTGATTTAACTGTGTCTTTGCTAAAATAATCGAATGTATATGATTTTTTACAGATGGTGCGCCCAGCTGAGGCATTAGTTAGTGCCCGAGGTGGAAGTAATCACCCTGTCATCAGACTCTGACACTGATGATGAGGTGATGCACAATGGCAAATACCTGAAGGAATAGTCTGTAAGATTTCTAAATTTTTATTGTTATTTTTATTGTTATTATGATTATTATTATTATTATTATTATTAATAGTATTATTATTATTATTATTATTATTATTTATTATTATTATTATTTCAATAATTGGTACTTTCTTTGTATCCTTGCCACCTCAGGTGGCGATAGCCGTCTGTTTTTTAAAGCGAAATGCTAGCCCCTTTGGAAAATTTGCATATGATAAGCAAATCCTATGTATCCTATGCTAATTTTGTACGATCGTCCGCGCAATCGTACAAAATTAACAGGGATACATAGGATATGCTTATCATATGCAAATTTTCCAAAGAGGCTAGCATTTCGCTTTAATAACTCATCTATTTTCAGTTTGCACCGTCCGTGAACGGAACCTGGGATGTTTCTTGTTGAAAATCAGCACGACTGACACGAGAATAATGGAGTAACGAACAATTTTGAATACTTTTAACGAAACCCATTATTCTCTATACTTTTTCCAAGTAAACAAAAAAACAATAGATAATATATTTATTTGGTCGCTGTATGAAGTAAAAGACTGAACACTTTTCTCACTGTCGTCTAACTTCGTTCTACCTACCACCCACTAGTATTAGTAGTATTTCCATTATCGCAGGTGGCTTATGTGTTGACTGTTCTAACAATGAGTGATACCGGCCGGTTTTTGAAATGCATCTCAAATATCTGCGTTCTTATGCATTTATGCTGAGTGCGGTACAATTGCTGTCTATTTTTTATTCAAATTTAAGCTCATTTGCATATGTAGCATAAGAAAGCAGGGGTGCACGATGCGTTTCAAAAACCGGCCGGTATTTCGCTTCAATGAAAGAGAAGAGTTTGTAGCCGTGTGATTTTGTTTGTATTTCCTCAACCTTTTTCGACGTTACAGGCCCAGGCGTTTGTTATACGTAGGCCAATTATTGGCAGTGCTCCCACCTCCAACTAATAGGTGAAACCGATATTATGTATTACATAAAATTCAGAATATTGTATGTAAAAAAGTCCCCTTTTCCGATTGAAAGAAATCATTGTTTCGATATCTAATAAGCAAATAGGATATGTGCAAGTTGTTGTTTAATTTCAAGAAATAAAAGAATCATGCCATCGTTTATATTTGATAATCCGATATATCACATGCACAGATCATACCGACACCACGCACGTACGAAGCACACGGAGAATGCACATACATGCAAATTAACCTACACCAACATACACACAAGAGTAACAGCATACAATGAAGTAGCGATATCGCGCTAACAAACGATACAACGGGGAAAAACAAACTATTGAATACAATTAGATTTACGCAAACCTATAGCAAACCTCAGAACTGCAAAACGAGAGCGGGTCTGAAGGTGTTGAACAGGCTGTAGGAGCTCAGATGTCTCGCGGACGCGATCCGGCCACTGTCAACGCGCGGGTGCTTTTGCCTTTGGCCATACGCGAAAGATTTCGGTAAAAACACTGTGGCGGGATTACTTTAAACCTGGCTACGTCTTGCGACAGTGTTTTGAGAGATTTCAGTCAGCTCTGTCACTAGACGTACAAGGCCCGGAATTGCAAGAGAATTCACACAGATTTCGTCATATGTCCGTACAAGTTTCCACATGCGAGGTATATGCAGTTTTTCCTCCAACCTGTAAGGTATCATGTTTCAATGTTTGTTACCTCTTGAATAGCCCTATATGGTTAGAGTGTGCAATAACTGTAGGTCAAATCATCTGTTGGGGGTGGTCTGTATCACAACATTCAGTTCACGTTCTCTACTCACCGGATGCCCATTACCCCCTTTTTATACCTTTTCTAGTTCTAGTTTTCTAGTTTTCTGGTTTTCTAGTTTTATAGGGAATTTTTTATTTTATTTTTTATAAAAATATTACAATGTGAGCTGGTTTATACAGGAAATTGGCAACTAATGTACTAGTATGATAATTTGTATAGTTACTATTGGCGGCCCACGAGAAATTTTTTCTTCATTTACCAGAATGCCGAAATGCGAGAAGAACAACGTCCTTTTCATCTAGAAGAAGAGATTCTGAAGTACTGCAAGCTGGATGTTAAGGTATTTTAATCCTTTAAGGTAGCTTTTAACATGGTTTTTTTTTTCTAATACTAACATGTCTAAATGTAGTAATTTACTTAATTGAATTCGTTCACCAATGTTCTTGCAGATACTGATGGAGGGAACTCTGACCTTTCGAAAACTGTTCATCGAGGGTAGCAAACACGATCCGTTCGCCAACGACTTGACTCTGGCAAGCGCCTGTCTAAACACCTTTCGTATTCAGCATGGCATTGTTGAGCCACGCCAGAGTATACTCTTTTTAATATAAATCTCTATTCTAAGTATTTTATTCTTTTTTTCAAGGTCATGGTATCATTCTTGATTTAACTGTGTCTTTGCTAAAATAATGGAATGTATATGATTTTTTACAGATGGTGCGCCCAGCTGAGACATTAGTGCCTGAGGTGGAAGTAATCACTCTATCATCAGACTCGGACACTGATGAGGAGGAGATGCACAATGGCAAATACCTGAAGGAATAGTCTGTAAGATTTCTAAATTTTTATTATTATTTTTATTGTTATTATGATTATTATTATTATTATTATTATGATTATTATTATTATTAATGGTATTATTATTTATTACCAGCCGTTCGAAGAGCCCTACAGGCTCTTCTCCGACTGGAGGAATCGGCCTTCGGCCGATTGTTACCTCATTTAAAGGGACAGGCCCATCAAAGTAAACCTATATTTACGATACGTTCATAATGATTATAAAGCAATTTTATTACAATATATACAAACTAAATTTCACCTTCATTCACCCTGGGAAACTTTTTTCCCATGCGCTCAACGCATATGTATACCGTAATACTGAAATTTCCAAGCTGCCTATGCAAATTTATCGTAAAATTAGACTGCGATCAAAATTTGCGTATACGGCTTTGAAATCTGCAGCTTTACTGTATACATATGAGTTGAGCGCATCGGAAAAAAGTGTCCCAGGGTGAATGAAGGTGAAATTTAGTTTGTATATATTGTAATAAAATTGCTTTATAATCATTATGAACGTAGTAAATATAGGTTTACTTTGATGGGCCTGTCCCTTTAAAACATTCACACATCTACAAAGTCATTTATAAGTGGGGAAACGTATAATATGAGCCTGGAGCCCCATTAGAATAATGGTACCATGCAAATTTGCCATTGAAGGTGCTCTATGAAGAGCAGATTGTTACCCTTATGATAAGCTAGCATAGCTTTTGTATGCTCTATCGATCGAAGAATTTTCTTTATGAAGGGATTTCGTTGTGCACATAAAAAACAAACCCGTGACAAACTCTTCTCCTTTATATAATAAGATATTATTATTTATTATTTTTATTATTACTTTCAATAATTGGTAGTTGGTATTGTATCCTTTGCCACCTCAGGTGGCGATAGCCGTCTGTTTTTTTTTAATAAATCATCTATTTTCAGTTTGCACCGTCCGTGAACGGAACCTGGGATGTTTCTTGTTGAAAATCAGCACTACTGACGCGAGAATAATGGAGTAACGAACAATTTTGAATACTTTTAACGAAACCCATTAATTCTTTATATTTTTCCAAGTAAACCAAAAGCAACAGATAATATATTTTATTTGGTTGCTGTATGAAGTAAAAGACTGAACACTTTTCTCACCTTCCTCAAGCTTCTTCTGCCTACCACCCACTAGTATTAGTAGTATCTATTATCGCGAGCGGCTTATTTGTTGACAGCTCTAAGTGATACCGGCCGGTTTTTGAAATACATCTCAAATATCCGCGTTCTTATGCAGTTATGCTGAGTGGGGTCTAATTGCTGTCTATTTTTTATTCAAATTTATGCTCATTTGCATATGAAGCATAAGAAAGCAGGGGTACTCGATACGTTTCAAAAATCGGCCGGTATTTCGCTTCAATGAAAGAGAAGAGTTTGTAGCCCTGTGATTTTCTTTGTATTTCCTCAATGTTTTTCTACGTTCCAGGCGTTTGTGATACTTATTGTTAGGCCAATTTTTGGCAGTGCTCCCACCTCCAACTAATAAGTGAAACCAGATATTGTGTATTACATAAAATTCACAATATTGTATGTAAAAAATTCCCCTTTTCCGATAGAAAGAAATCAGTTTCGATATCTAATAAGCAAATAGATATGTGCAATTTGTTGTTTAATTTCAAGAAATAAAGAAACATGCCATTTTTATCAAGGTCAAAAAGCTTTTATTGCAAAATAATTGCCCAAGTTTGCAATTCTGCCCAGTAAACTTCGTTTTTGTCGAGGTCAAAATGGGTTTTTATGGGAAATTGCGCGGGATGTACTTTTGAGTGCTTTTACCAATAGAGACATAGGACGTAGGTATCAGAGTGTCTCTATTAAATAGCGAAACCCGCCATTTTATCCATACTGCTTGGCTTCTTCCGTCTTTGCTTCTGCCGACATATTCTGAGACAATGACGGTACACTGCATAAAGCTGAAGGTGTTGGTGAGCTCTGATAGAAGACAACCACGCCAAGCTAATTGGATAAACTTCGCCGAGCTTCACAATCAAATCAACTCTATCTAGCCATCACACATTTGGCCGAGGAGCTGGTCGAAAACGGAATTTCAACTAGAAATATAAGATGAGTAACAAGTCTAATCTTAAAGCGAAATGCTAGCCCCTTTGGAAAATTTGCATATGATAAGCAAATCCTATGTATCCCTATGCTAATTTCGTACGATCGTCCACGGCAATCGTACGAAATTAGCATAGGACACATAGGGATAGGATTTGCTCATCATATGCAAATTTTCCAAAGAGGCTAGCATTTCGCTTTAAACTTTTCGATTGGATAGACCTTGGAGAGAATCTAATTGTAAGAAGAACATAATAAATTGGCATGAAACTGCCATTGTTTTGTATCGAATTTTCAGTTTTTTTAATAGCTTCTGAGTTCTACAAAAATATCAGCAAAAAGGATCAACCTTTTTTGTTATACAATATTTAAATGTTTACTGTTTGGAACTTGATAATTTCATAGTGTATTCAATATTTATAGTGCATGTACATGTTTCAGAACCTGCCTACGGTATGTTAGTGTGTGGAGCCATCTTGCCACTGGAGAATATCGAGGTATTCGTGAAATAAAATACAAATGTAAAGCATATTGAATATTATTGACAACGTGCACTTGAAAAAAAGAAAGTTAGAAAATTAGACAATTGACATCAGTTTCCGTTTTTTTCTTTTACCCGATTGCTAATCGACTACTGTACAAATGGTTTCGTTATATGTACATTGCTTTCTCTTCATCATATTATTTGGTGCACACTCACACCTCGGTGTTATTTAACAAATAAATAAATTAGACGTATGATCGCATAAAATAATTTTCGTTCATCACATAAAGTATGCATACATAAAAACTCCAAAATAAATAAATCCGTATTTTCAGTTTTGCATCGTCCGGGAACGGAACCTGGGACTGTTTCTTCTTTTCATTTAAAACAGATGACGCGATAACAATGAATGGAGTAACGAGTAATTTTTTGAAAAATCTAAGAATAAACCAAACACAAAGTAAACGTAAACCGAAAGAACATATGAACTCTGTGAACTTATTTGATGATGGTACACTGTTTTTTTGTGGGCCTGCCCATTTGGTGACCACTTCATGACCATGAGGTGACCAAGCCTCATCGTAAACCGTCAACCTGTAGGAAAATGGTCACGAACCAGTCATCAGATGTTTTTGTTTTTATTTAGTTGGGGGCCGGCGACGGTTTTTCTATGGTTTTGTCAATATCTTCGATTTCCTATAGCCTATAGCTAATATAGTTGTATGAAGTGAAATATCGAATACACATAATTGATACTGAGTGAGCAAGAAGAAAGTGTTTTGTATCTTTACAGAACGAGAGCTTTTATTCACTCAATAATTTGTTTCATAAAATATTCAAATTTGCAAACATATGCTTATTTTCCCGAATTGTAAGTTGACATGCAAATTTATTATGACGAAAAAAAACATAATATTGAACTTCGTTGTTTCACACGAATTTGATTTGTTATATTTTTTTTTGTTTCATGTTTATTTTTTCGTGTTTCTGTATGTTGCTATCTCAAGCATTAATTTTATAGGAATCAGCTTATCACTTATTCAGTTAAACAACAAATTAGCCTTGGTATCTTGGTTACCTGGACATCCAAATTACAACTTTTCAGGTGAAGGACCTTGCACTACGACTGATGAAATGATCATTTCCACGTATTACAGTCGCTTGAAACGAATGGTAAGTTGTACCTTTAGGCCATTTGCTTTACGATTTTAGTACTGCAAATATAAAAAGAGAAGCTCCGTCTACTTGTCTCTGTAAAACTCAAAATCCAGCCCGTTTACTGAAATCCACAGACTAAGAAAGTCCCGCCTACTTGTGTAGAAACTGACCAAAAATATACAGCGAGTCCGGTATTCATGGTCTGAAAGCTCAATTGAAAAAAAAACCCTTTAGTCGTGGTCAACCTCGCGAAAACAACTTCTTCGTCTATGTCTCTACACTGCGTGCTGCTTTGCTTTCATCAAAGCGATACCGTATGTACGGTATCAATGGCAAGAAATTAGCGTACAAGACACATCGTTGGCCAACCTGAATGCTGAACGGGTGAGTTTTGGGATTCAGTTTCTTCGTTCGTTATCTCTCTCCCTCTCTCTCTCTCTCTCCCTCTCTCACCACTCTCTCATCTCTCTCTCTTCTCTCTCTCTTCTCTCTCTCTCTCTTTCGCTCTCTATCTCTCTCTCTCTCTAACTTTATCAATTCTTTAAAATGCAAAACTGAATTCTCTTCAGGCATGCAACGTGCCAGTATTGGATATGTACTCCGCTGAAGTTGCGCAATTCTTTTACAAAACACCCGAACTGAATTGTCCTGGTCCTCCGCCATGGGCATTTATCGACAAAAATGGACACTTTCAATTAATTGATAAGAGGTAAATTATGACAAATGTTAGTTTGCCCGCTCGTTCATAGCGAG
The DNA here is from genome assembly GCA_036852015.1 of Pelodera strongyloides. Taxonomy (NCBI): domain Eukaryota; kingdom Metazoa; phylum Nematoda; class Chromadorea; order Rhabditida; family Rhabditidae; genus Pelodera; species Pelodera strongyloides. The sequence goes on from JAANDG010000324.1 coordinate 46,207, forward strand.
CCTCATTTCGAAGAGTACGCACGCTGTGCAGTTACGCCTCTGTTTACACAGAACGAGCACAGTCTTTACCGACGGGCTACCGACGGTAAAATTGAAGAATACTACCCCACTGAAGAATACTACCCAAATTTGAAATATACTACCCCACATGTATGGGGGTAGCATTTTGTAACATGCAAAGTACTACCCCACCATTGAAGAACATTACCCCTTTTAACATTTTATCACCCCAATCAAGGGGGTAGTAAATTGTAAGAAAGTTGTAGTGTTCTTCAATGGTGGGGTAGTGTTCTTCTATAGAGGGGTAGTGTTCTTCAATGGCGGGGTAGCGACCTTCAAACCCTAGGTAATCTTGAATTACGCTACCCCCCTACATGTGAAAATACTACCCCCTTCTTACAAAATATTACCCCCACCCATTGGCTTTCACTACCCCGTGGGAAAAATCACAAAATACTACCCCCACCAATTGAATGTGGCTACCCCACAATTGAATATGACTACCCCAGCATTGAATATGACTACCCCAGCATTGAATATGACTACCCCACCAATTGAATATGACTACCCCACTAGAAAGGGGTTAAAGACAGGGGGTAGTATTTTGTAATATTTTTTTTGTAACAAAAAGGGGTAATGTTCTTCAATCCAGGTGGTAGTGTTCTTGTTCTTCAATTCTACCGCTGATGTTAGTGCCCTAGGAGACGTACGTACGCTGTTACCACTGGTAACTGCATAGGTTACCAATGGTAACCTACGATTACTTCAGGAAAAGCGCTTCGTGTATCGTGCAACCAATCCACCGTAGCAATGATTCGTCCTATAAATATGGAAATTCAATCAAACAATTGGTGAATGAAGCTCTTCCGGATGATTTTGTCAAGGCAATTTGCAAAGATAATGGAGACAAATGGTTGGTTTGACATTTGATATTTTGCTTCTGACGTCTCATTTCTATATCGATGTATTAAACGCTCCAATAAATGTATTAATGCTAAGAGTAGCTCTGTGTTTAGTATCAGTTCGCACCTTTAAAATTTCACGTTTTGCAGGATTCGAACCATCGACCTATCTTCTAAAAACCAACGCATTAGTCACTGCGCTATATGTGTCTTTCCCATTGTGACATTGTTTATTGCAGGGATGGCTTTCTGATGTCTGTTGTTCGTAAATCGAATGTTGTAGAACGAGCTAGGGTGAGTTCCAAATGCTGATAAATCTTTAAAGGGAATATGTAGGCCCTTTTTGAAGTTAAGCTGTATTAATAGAATGCGTGTTGCCCATTAAGGAAACAATAACAAAAGTTGTCTACAATTACCCACTTAAAAGAAAATCAATTACAAAGCTCGCCTTTTCCATAGTAAACGCTAATTCGGAACCCTTGCATAAATTTGGGTCCGATTGAATAATTTTGAGTTTAAATCGGCAAATAGCAAGATTCAAGATGCAGCGCATTCCAATTTCGTATTTACATATTCAGTCGCCTATTTAAATTAACGTCTGGTATGGAAACGCTAGTTTCGCTTTTTTTAGCTCATTTTGAGTGCCTACATATTCGCTTTAAACAAGTAATAAAGAGGAAAGAAGTGCTTGAGTCCCAAATTGATGTTGCCGTGCGCCAGAAGTGCGCGAAGTACGACGTGTCCAATAACCTCAGAGTCATCATCTCGATAATGATGAGTATTGCTTTAGTGACTTATTTCTCTTACATATACCAATAAACAACATAATTATATAAAAAATGCAGAAAAAAGCCATGGCCCGTTCCGATGATTGGAGCGGTTTGGATGTGTATATGTTGGGATTCGATTCAGTTTCTCATATGACATTCAGAAGAAAATTGCCAAAAACGATGGCCTATTTGGAAAATGTCTTGGAGGCGGTGGTGATGAACGGTTAGTTTAAAGCGAAATACCGGCCGGTTTTGGAAACACATCGAGAACACCAGCATTCTTATGCAGCTTGTGCAAATGAACATAAATTAGAATAAAAAAATCGAGCTACGAGTAAATTAGCATAAATACGCAAGAATTCAGTTATCCACGATGCGTTTCGAAAACCGGCCGGTATTTCACTTTAAGAGTACATTTACGCATATTTTATTTATTTACAGTCGGAAGTTGTTAACTTATTGTTAGCCATTCCATAAAGTATGCTGTATACTCGTATGGTAGTTTTCTGGAGCGCACCTTGCGCACCATGACGCGCCGTTTTATCGCCGCATGCACACCAATGTTCCTCTACGATACATGACGGGCAGCTAAATGATAATATAAACACCTAAAGGTTACGGCTTCGGCTTCGCTCCCATCTCAGTTTCAGTCCCTTTTTTTAGTATATTACATCAGTAGCAGAGTATCGGATTTTAAATATTTAAATATTTTTAACACATAAAATGTGTGCATCAATATGATGAAAGGTTGACAAGCATCAATTGAATGGCCATGGTTTTAATTATCTTGAGGTTTAACATTTCCCATATTTAGGTTACAATATAGTCGGGGACGGGACACCGCAAGCCCTCATACCAATTTTGACCGGCAAAACGGAGTTGGAGTTACCAAATACGCGGTGAATATTTTTATACGTGCCAAGCTGCCAAGTACCCGTATGATGTCCTTTCCCTGGTTACTTACCTTATTTCGAGTAATACTACTACAATTTTTTGTTTCATCGTATCTTACTTTCTTTTGTTATTTCCGAAAGTCCAACGTTTTAAAGCGGCCGGTTTTTGACACGCATCTCAAGTACTTGCATTCCTATGCATTTATGCAAAGTGGGGTTTAATTGGGGCCTATTTTTTATTCTAATTTTTGCTCATTTGCAGATGCTGCGTAAGAAAGCAGGTGTACACAACACGTTTCAAAAACCGGCCGGTATTTCGCTTTAAGTGCTAGATAATATTTTAGAAAACGCTACGAGGACGCCGTGTTTTTGGACAACGCATACCCAATGATTTGGAAGAATTTTTCGACGAACGGATACGTGACAGCTTATGGAGAAGACATGGCTCGCTATAGTGGGTTTTCATTCTGCTTTCCTTGCTGAAGCACTTGGTAGCTGCATTTTCCAGCTTGCGGTTTACCCTTAGCGTACCCTTAGCTGCATGGTTAGCGTTCCGCGGCATCTTCTACTTTCCTCTCACTTAAAAGTCCACGGTTGAAAATCCTACCATTTACATTTCTATCCTTGGCGTGGCTAATTATGTATAAACAAACTGCCGTAGAATTACCCGGTATATTTTGCGTTATTCTATGTTAGTTGTAGTTATTCTTTCACTTCTTGTCTGATTTAGATACGTTTACCTACCGCCTCAAAGGGTTCAACCAACAACCGACAGATCATTTCCCGCAGACCTTTTTCCAGGTAAGGGTTACGTCATTATCTGGACCTTCGTATTCTTACCATGGAAGGTAACCTTTATTTGCATATTAGGCACTAGTCACTTTGATCTCATTGCCTTGCTACCTGTTCCTTAAAGCGAAATACAGGCGGTTTTTGAAACGCATCGTGGACAACTGAATTCCAGCGTATGCTAATTTGCTCGAATTTAGTTCGAATTCTTATTCTAATTTATATTCTGTCGTGACTGCGCACGACCGCCTTAATATCATGTATATCCTACAGTAATATATACCCATTCATAGCTGTATTAGTCTCAAACGTACATCCCTTAGATATCAATTACCGTACTCATCCTTAGGTATATTATCATATATTATTTAGGAACTGTATATTATCGCTTCTTTTTGTGTTGGGTTGAACCCGTTTGTATATTCTATGTATTCGGTGTTGTAATAAACCCTTGCTACGGTTGATCCAGATTCTCCGTATATTCAGTTATTTGACTGTATTATCGTCTTGCACCGTATAGTCCAGAGTTCCCGCGCCATCCCAATTGGGCGGATGATTAACAAGATTCGGAGGCACCCGAGACCCCGACTAGTTGGAGTTTACTAATCGCTCCTTGCCTGGCTATATCGAACAGTGCGGTTTCCCTTTGTATATTATTGCTACCTGTGCCACTAAGGCCAACTGGACTTCGGGTCGAAGAGCTAGAAGTATCCAAACTAACTAGTATATTATTTCTAGTTCTTTCATATTCGTTTGCATAAGAAGCCTTGTCAACTCGATGTGTTTCAAAAACCGGGCGGTATTTCGCTTTATCGCAATACGAAAGTTATGTCAAATCACTTTCCGATTTATTTTCAATTTGAGGCTAACCATCGCCTAGGTGGCGCGTCGTGTCTTTTCATAAAAATCTATAATACCCATAATTTTATATTCCTATAGTTTTGAGTATTATTTTAGGCTACCGAAACTGAGATCGGAACGGGGCAAGAATGCATCTCAGGCGAACCATTTCACAAGGTTTTTTTTTAAAGTTGTATACTATGTTCTTCCTAATAGTTGGAGTCTGTTGTGAAAATGTAAAAGCCTGACGATTTGGACCAATATCTTACTACTGTAGATTTCTACTACTATCGCCACTATTTTTTTCGCTTACCCTAAATTTTTCCTACACCAAATAAGTTCTTCTTTGTAAGTAGTTTCACCTCTTTCTTTAGCAATGGTACCGCTATTCGACCGAGTATTTCAAACGTTACAAGGACATTTCCAAGTTTCTCTTCATGTTCTTGGGCGTGTATTCGCATGATGATATTAACCAGGTGAGAAGACATCTACATTAGGAAAGGTTAAAGGGGTGGGGTCACTAGAAAACAACTCGTTTTTTATGCTTTAATTTGTGCAAAGGTAAACTTCACAGTTATGAAAAATTAAAGCAGTGTACTAACCGCAGTAGCATAATTGCGTAGGTTGACGTGATGGTGTAGTGTAGACTTCATTCTACAGGACACACGCACAACACAAAGTTACACAAACACAGTATGACGAACAGACAAATTGTGGTGCGTCATGGGCTAATTAACCTTTTATGTTGATTGTATACTAATTACCCTTCGCTAATTAGGTCGGTATAGTTGATGATGACGCGCTCGCCCATCTCAAGGAAATGTTCGAAGGTGGTTTCTTGGACAATGCTCTTTTAATTGTAATGGCGGATCATGGACATCGATTTGCCAAATTAAGAGGCACACATCAGGGACAGCTGGAAGAGGTGGGGAAAATGTTGAGATAAAACGCCGCACAGTCGCCGCACAGTCGCCGCAAGGGAGAACGTCTTCGATGTGCGCATTGACGTTGAATTGAATATGGCACTACGGTGACGCATCTTTTGTGAGGAGCGCGGCATGCGGGCGACAGCTGCGCCACAGACGCGCCATGACGATGCGCAACCGCGCGACAAACACTCTTATTTTTGTCTCACATGTATTTTCGTACTTTAGGGCGTGGGACGTTGGTGCATATTTTATTTTGAAGGCAATTATCTATTTTCGGATAATTATCATTGAAGAAGAACTCTCATTAGCTGAGTTGTTTGGCTGATCAATAAGGTCCCTTCTTCCAGCGCCTCCCGATGATGTCATTCGTGTTTCCGAAGAAATTTCGCGAGGGAAAAGGAAGACTTGCGTGGAAGAATTTAATCAACAATAAGGTACTTCTTTATTGACATAATGAATATTAGATCTTGCAGTGGTGTAGTGGTTAACCGACATGTAACTATTCAATCCGTCACAGTCTAACGTAAGCATTTCTTTTAGTCATTCAAACGTCTTCAAAATACATTTACAAATATTCTTTCTTCCAGGACACTCTCTCCACTCCCTTTGACATGCACGCCACACTGATGGACATCCTACATTGGCCAAGCGACGAGGAACTAACAAAAGTTAGATAGTCAGATTTATTGATTTATTGATTTCCCTAAGCTTTGAGTACGATATTGATTGATTCAGTCATGCACGTTCTGGTTCGATACCTTGTGATAGAAGAGCGAAAATCATCATAGAACCAATAAATCTCGAATTTTAGGCGCAGGACCCTACAAAGAAGCGATCTCTATCTCTGTTCAGAAAAATACCAATTAGTCGAACATGTGAACAGGTACTTTTGCTACCTATATATAGTTCTTCAAATGTAACTTCTAGTCTTCTCATGTACGTCGGCAAAAACTAGAACAAGAAAGCAAAAAAAGTTCGCACTCATGACATACGTTGCAATTAGTTGTTTTCAATTTGCATTCTAGGCTGGTGTGGAAACGCATTGGTGCACGTGTCTCACATGGCAAAAGGTGCCCATGTGGGTGGGTTCTTATTCCTTATTATTTATTCATTTATGTACGATTTATAAAAGGAGTATAACTCGTTTACATTATTTATGTAATGTTTTGAGAGGGAAAATACACATAGGTTATGTTCCTGAAACAGAAGTGCAGCCACTAAAATTAGGGAAGAGAGAGAGAGAGAGAGATGAGAGAGACGAGGGAGAGAGAGGAGAGAGAGAGAGAAGCGGGAGAAGGAAGAAAGAAAGAAGAGACAAGGAAAAGAGAGATATATGAATCGAGCTTCAAAAAGAGAGAGAGAGAGAGAGAGAGAGAAGAGAGAGAAGAAGAGAGAGAGGAGAGCGAGAGAGAGAGAGAGAGAAAAGAGGAGAGAGAGAGAGAGATATAGGGACAAAGAGAGAGAGAGAGAGAGAGAGAGAGAATATAGAGAATATTACCTAAATAACCACGCTTAGGACTACGGTACCGTCAAGGATATCTCCTCAAAGGTGGTCGATCGCATAAACGCGGAAACGGCTCCGGAACGGAAACTCTGTGCTCCTCTCAAACTAAAGGAGATCAGGGCGGCTAACCGGTGCGTGCACGTTGCACTTTTTCTGTAGCTTATTTATTATTATCGTTATCAAGTAACTGATAACTTGCTTTGTCAGACAATTTTCTTAACACCGGTGACACTAGGCTGTGCCACTTGTACATTGCCACGCGGAATAGTAGATCAGTACTGTAACTTTTGTCGACGCAATGAAAGCACAGAAAAAGGGTGAAAAGGGTAGATTCATTTTCGTAGTCGTCAACTCTGCGTGTGTACTATGACTGGAAAATGGCTATATCACATTAGCTGATACATAATAATACTAATACATTTCTTTTTTAGTCTATCCTCGAACAACAAACTCCTCAAGTACCAAGACGTGAAGGACGTTGACGGGTTCGATCCCGACCTGGGCGGATGGACCTCGGAGGCTTTTCTCTTCTACCAACTAACCATTGTGACCACCCCCGGCGATGCTGTCTATGAGGTGTGGCACGATTGTAGTTTGTATTTTGTAGTCTAGTCTTCCATATTTAAATTAAATTAAATTTGTTTTACGCTTCAAGAGCGTGCACCTTTATTCAAGGGTGAAAATACAGATTCAATGTTTGCTTATGACATGTTCCGCAGAGGTCCTGAGCAGTAGGCGACGAGTTCCAGATGACAAATTGCTCGACCTCTTTTTAATTTCTGTATTTTGATTCTGTATTTTGTATTCAAGGAACAGCATTTTGAAATATAACGTGGCGAAATGCAACGAAATAACGTGCTCATAACAAAAAAGTGCATGGATATAGCGTGGCAGTGCGCTAACGAACGCCCGAGAACGCGGAGCAATAGAAAATGCGCTTGTACAGCCTGTAAGTATTCAAATCTCTCGTTTCACAAAGCAATATTTTACTTATGCATATATCAGGTGACCGTCCGCTACAATTTCGCCAACAAAGAAGTGAATCTGGACCTCAAATCGATTAGTCATGTCAATAAGTAAGCTAATTATCAAAAAGTAAGCTAATTATCAATAAGTAAGCTGATTATCACTAAGTAAGCTAAGTATCAATAGATAAGCTAATTATCGATACATTAACTTTGTTCTACCTTATCAACATATTGTCTCTGTTCAAAGGGAAATGATATATATAAGATATAATCGTTCTTGTACTCCTAAGGGGCCGCAGCAAATATGGTGCAAGCAGCTCGTTCGCCGCGTTCAAATCGTTTGAAAAATCCTTTTTTACTAAGATTTCGGGCGCGGCGATCCGTAGGCGCACTATTTTCAAACGACGTTCTCTTTTTTAATGTAATGCTCTTTTTTTTAGGTACGGCGACCGTCCACATTGCATAATAGACAAAAACTACTTCTTGGCCACTTATTGTATTTGTTATGATAAAATTGACCAGTAGAATAGCTTTACCGATTTTTTAGAGAATTATTGATTGGTTTTTATTTACTTTAGTATTTTTAGCGCATGAGTGACATGAGCATAGGCTTTCCAAATAACCCATCTATACCGATACTGAGCGATATATGCTAGGGCTAGGTTTTGTCGTAGTAATTCTAATTTTATTTACATCTCTCAATCAGTACGGGTATCGCGTAAATCGCCTTTTTAAAAATGTCATAATGTCGTTCATTAATAAATTGATAAATATTGATGTGTGTTTAAAGTGTTTTTTCGTATCATGTCTTTACCTTTACATCTCGGACAATCCAGTACATGTCCAATATATGCAAATCTGAATCGACTGGCTAAAATATAATACATAAAGTCCAACTTTTCAAAACATCGTCATTGAAGAGGGTCTGGTCTCTATGTAATCGTTGAGGTGAAAATATGGCGCAACAATATTCTTTGAAATTTTTTTGGTTTATGACTCCGTCACCTTATTATCCGTGGAACTATGTTTGAATATTAGCTTGCGAAAGCGGAAAACCCCCGTGACTCGGCGGATTTTTTTTAATTTTTAGGGTTTTCGCAAGAATATTAAAAGTATTTAAAGCCCATAAGCGGGTCTTCCCTATACCAGTGCGTTTATATAACGCTTCTCCTCTAATTTGCTAATTTTCGTTGATTTTTTTTCTTTAGTGCTTGTTACTAAAACGACTCTCTCAATGTGTAGAACAGCACGCTTACCTGTTAATTTCTTCTGTTTCCGCTGGGTTGATTGATTTCGCTGACTTGTTTTCCTTATTTCAGCAGCAGTTTATTTCGTAAATTCTTGCAGATGGTCGTAGTTGCTGGTGGTGTAGTTGCTTCGGTAACGACAGCCGGAGCAGCGCTTCCAGCTGTAGCAGCCGCAGGTTGACCCTTTTTAGTTACTAAATGTGTGGGGTCTCAAGTCTCAAGTGCAAGGTCCTTGAATATTTTTGTCCTTATTAGTATAGCGGTGAAAATGTCCCTTTGTGTAAAGACCTTTTACAATTTATTTTACACTGCAAGAGTACAACTTTATTCAAGGGAGTTCAGATTCAAAGTTTGCTGTTCCGCAGAGGTCTGAGCACAGGCCACGAGTCCCAGATGAGAAATTGCTCGATGTTTTCGTGCTAGGGAATATTGGATACAAACTGATTTATAAGAGAAACTATAGTAGAAGGGTTTAGGAGCCGCCGCTGCACCAGCCGCCGCGGCAGCAGTCGGTGCGGCAGCAGGTCCGGCCGCGGGAGCCGTCGCGGCAGGAGCCGCTGCAGGAGCAGCGGCCGCGGCAGCCGGCGCTAAAGCTGCTGGCGGTTTAGCTGCAGCCGGCCTTGCAGCGGCCGGCCCATTTGGCTGGATTGGTTTGGGAGCCGAGGAAGTAGCGGTGAGCAACGTTATTTTTTGTGAATTATGTATATCCACAATTCGAAAACCCGTGTTGTTCACCCGAGTTTCTTTCTTTACCTGTCTACGTCATCACAAATAATTCGTATACACGTTTACCTAATGATAATAAATATAATGTCACATGTTACTTAGGGACGTTCAAACCTCTCAATACTCTCAATACTGAGTTCTTATTCAGACTTTCCTTTCCTTTAGACACCGGGCAACAAATACGTCGTCACTTACGACTGTTGGAAGCCTGTACTACATGACAAATCGACCGCACCAAGTAAAGGAATGCTCCTGCGGTAGGAAATTTTGGAGTGTAGAAACTTTAAACTGATAGGCTTATGACACAACTTTAAAAAATTTGCTGATATTTTTCATATACTTGCATCTTCTTTGTCATTACCTGAACTCAAGTACTTCCAAAAAGATGGGACATAGTCTGATTTTGAGCTGGTACGCACAACAGGAAAATGCATATTGCATTTAGCTGAATGACACAATTTCATAATTTTATAATTTCTTCATTTTTATAAAATTTCTCCTTTCAGCGATTTTGCTTGTGATGAGCGTGTCCGGTCGATTCAGCCGGTTGAGAAAGAATTAAACGACGGAACAATTACAAATCTTTCTGTGGAGAATGTATGGGGCGAGAAGTTTATTATAAACTTCTTCAATCTGCCAGACGGACAGACGGTGGCACATGCAGAGAGAGATGCAGAATCGATGTGATAAGGAGAGAGAGAGAGAGAGAGAGAGAGAGAGAGAGAGAGAGAGAGAGAGAGAGAGAGAGAGAATGGGGAAGAGTGGGGGTTGGGAGGAGAGAGTGCGAGAAAGAGGGGCAGCGAGAGTAGGAGAGAGTTCTTTTCTTATCTAAAGCTAACTTAGTTCTTAAAAGTGGTTTTATATATTTTTTTCGTACATTTCCACATAGAACTTCTGTTATGATTGAGGAAACTCCGGACTTTAGCTCCATAGATATCTGTTTAATGTGTTTTTTTTTCGTCGACAAAACTGTACATTGCAGGCATTTTTCTCATAATTTTTTTGTGTACGTAACAAATTATTATTATTATTTATTCTGTCTCCATCCGCAAATAGCTTTTGTATTGAATACCTTTTTAAATTCGTTGGTTTCTGATAGCATTTGTATTATTTATTGCGTAATTAAGCCTTTCTGTTTGAATAAAGAATTCCTAACCGTATGCAAATTGCCTATCTGTTCCACTAGTTTCGATATTACGTGTCGGTGTCAATGCGTGTCAATAGTAAACAATATCAACTATCAATATTCAGTTTAGTTTCCAAGTTTGAATTGTTGTTAACGGTACTAGATGTCAATATCATACTTCATAGCAGCAGATGTTATCTAAAAAGGCACCGACAGTGTGAATGCCAAAGCTCTGCTTAGAGGTGCTATTTGCTATCAACGTGAAATATTGTTACTCTGACACCTGCACACTTAGCCAAGGGCATGTCGCGGGGTGTCAAAAATTCAAAATAGTAGGTTCCTTCTTGCCACAATGTTACGCAACAAGCAGATGGGTGTGTCACGCCCCCCCCCCGCCATGGTACCATGACACCACTATATATAGTCCCATGATAACCAGAATAATCACTCAGTTTATCTGAATACCAACTGCTACTACCTCCAACTGCTATCGTTTATTGACTATTAAAATGAATAACTTCCCCCGGTTTACTTTGCCTTATAATACCACCAATAATGCCCAATTTTATAATCGTTACGCTGTATTTCCCCATTTAACTAACCCAACCCATCCAGTATTTGCTACCCTCTACCCTAGACCCTACTACCCCCAAACTCCCGCTACCTCACAACTCCCAGTATTCCCACCCATAGTTTCTGTCCCCACCCCAGATACCATTCCAAAACCCTCCCTAAAGCCCAAGTCTAAGAGTACCCTTCCCACCATTCCCTCTAATGTACCATTTCCTGCCGAAGAAGAAGAAGAACTAGTATCTATGTTCCCTTTTGTCACGTTCCGTAAAAAGACCATTTTGCGACCAATTCCTAAGGTCACATCTACTATTTCGAAGAAATCAGGAAATACAGAAGAATGTCCAACTTGTTCCAAAATGTACAAGACAAAACGGAGCCTGGCGGAGCACACCAAAACACATAGTGAGTTTGTTTTTCCTTTCAGATTAGAACTGTTTTTCAAAAAAGATAATTATTTAATTTGCTTAACTTGACGTTTTTTTATGCTTTTTTATCGGTGGTTTATCGTATACTTAAAAATGAACATAAATAATAAAAACGTGTTTTCAGCAAAACCGTTTTGCTGTTACGTGTGCCTTGCGAAATTCTCCAGCAGACGTACACTAGCACACCACAGTCAAAGGAAACACGCGGAAATCGTGCTCTCAGGATCCGAACCCTCGACCACTCTCGTGTGAAGAACACCTTATCCACTAGGCCACAATTATCCCCAATTTGTTTTTCAACACCCATTAGTTATATGATTTAGCCCTATATTATAGTTAGTTAGAATTTAGCTGTATAATTTGTATTACCCGGTGACTTCTATTATTATCAACTGTTCTTTTTTTGTGTATTTGTTTTATTCTGGATAAAACACCTTGTTCAAAATGCAATGTTTTAACTTTCCAAAAAACAGACACACAACATGATTGTACTGTTCACTTCAAAAATGAAACTGCGTCAACTATCCACTAATAAATAGCAGAAAGACATACAAGCTATAATTTATAAACTTAATGATCTACACAACAAATAATCAAAGGATTGTCCTTTTACATTTAAAGGGACAGGCCCATCAAAATAAACCTATATTTACGATACGTTCATAATGACTATCAAGCATTTTTATTACAATATATACAAACTAAATTTCACCATTATTCGCCCTGGAAAACTTTTTTCCAATGCGCTCAACGCATATGTGTACCATAAAACTGCAGATTTCAAAGCTATATCTGCAAATTTTAATCGCATTATGATTTCACGATAAATGTGCATCGACGACAAGGATATTTGCGGCTTTACGGTATACATTTAAGCTGAGCGCATCGGAAAAAAGTTTTCCATGGCAAATAAATGTGAAATTTAGTTTGTATATATTGTAACAAAAATGCTTGATAGTCACTATGAACGTATCGTAAATATAGATATACTTTGATGGGCCTGTCCCTTTAAAGCGAAATACCAGCCGGTTTTTGAAACGCATTGCTTACCCCTGCTTTCTTATGCTTATGCAGCATATGCAAATGAGCAAAAACTAGATCCCAATTAGACCCCAACGTGCATAAATGCATAGGAATGCAAGTACTTGAGATGCGTTTCAGAAACCGGCCGGTATAAGCATACCAAGAGAGCCAAGCGTTCCTTTGAGACAAACAAATGGTATAATGCTTGAAACGCTGATATAAAAAATGGTAGAATCTCTTACTCAGAATCTTTATGCAGCGAAATACTGGCCGGTTTTTGAAACACATCGAATACACCAGCATTTCTATGCAGCCTATGCGAATTAACATAAATTATAATAAAAAATTCGAGCAAATTTGCATAAATAAGTACGAATCCCGAATGCAGTTGTCCACGATACGTTTCAAAAATCGGCCGGTGCAACGCTTTAAGTCTTACTGCAGTGCGTATAGTGAAGAACACGGTCTATTTGTATATTCCCGTAGTCCACTAAACTGGAAGCTTATGCTAGGAATATCTGATTATCTTTCCAGGAAACTGGACGCTTATGCTAAGAAAGTCCTCTACGAGAACACCCAAAGTTTGCCTTTTGTTTGGTTGTAGAAACGACAAGTGTAGTATGTCACATCATCTCAGAGAGTGTTACGGCATACTATCTCTCCCCCTCACTCTAATATGCTTGGCGCTGAGAGGCTGAGAGGCGTGGCCTAGCCGCGACTCTCACGTCAGAGCGTTGCTTGCAATGAGACAAGCAGGTGTCTAACTACTATTCTCTTCAACTATTAGTTGCGTCCCTGACTTCCCCTGTGGCCCAACTACAATATGTGTTGTTAATATATTACGCTACACCACAGGAGTCTATGTCTCCCACATATTGCACACATGTTGTTAAGAGTCCATCTGCATAACAACCACGTTCATACATTTGTAACGAATTATAATATGTCTACTGTATTGTTCAAGCCACACTGGAGTCAGAACGCTCTCCCTCCCATTTAGTTACCATCTGCTAAACTATTTGGGTTGTATATAAACGCCATACTCATTATCCCCGACGACCAATCGATCCCCTTTCGCCATTGCATTCTCTTCCCCATTGAGCCAGCCGAGACGTAATTGCCACCCCCCCGCCAACTGATCGAAGGCCGCTGAGAGAGGAACAGACCGAAAGGAAAAGAGAGAGGAGCTCCGCGCCTGCAACAGAGGAGAGATCGAGAGAAGGAGCATCAACAAAGGAGCAAAAAGAGAGAATTCGGAGGCCGTCCAAGATATTTCGCCTGGCTGCGGGACCAACTGAATTTAAACTGAACCCAAGGTATGTCATGATAAAATGATTGATTAGAATAGATTTATCGCTTTTTTGGAGAATTATTGATTAGTTCTGTTTTTGATTCTTCCCGGGGCTTCCCCGGGTCCTCGGGGCATTTCGTGATAAATTTAGAGTACCAAGAACATATGAACAAAGATTTTCGAAACAGCTCATCGGTATTTATCTTGCTAGGTTTTTTATATTATTACCAGTCGGCTCACGCCGCCTGCGGCGACTTACATGGAAATATGATTGGTTTAGCATGGGCATACTTATGTAAAAAGCTTCAAACGTATCATAAGAAATTCACATAATAGAAAACAATTGCGCATATGCATACTTCGATATTGAGCTGCGAAACTATTTTTATACCCGAACACGAAATTTGCATTTCCGTAACGCACATCGGTATGCAAATTAGTCTACAGTTACTCTTTTATATAATAAGATTTTTGTTTGTTAGGATGAGCTATGTAATATCGAGCCGTAGCGGGTGTCGCGTAATTCGATTTTTGTCATTAAAATGGCATAATTAGTCTTTCGCTAATAAATACATTCATTACTGTTTGAAAGGTTTTCCGTAGGGATACATTCATAAACGAAAATATGTATTGTTTGGTTTAAAATAACAACAGTACATGGGGCTATACATAGTATAGTACAGTATTCAACCAAGTTGTAGTACAGCAAAGTCGTAGTAAATTAACAAATTTTGTCACGGATATACCTATCCGTTACTCTTTCCCATGATATAAATGCATTAATTAGTTATTAATCACATATTCACCAAGTATTTAACCTTCGTATTTATCTTTTCTCCATATTATTATACTTCATTTACTCACATATTATTCCCTTCATTTATGTCTCATATTTCCCATCAATCAATCACCCCTTTTGGGTGCCACTTCACACCTAATCCCGCGCACTATTATCACACTGCTTCTCCCCATGGCCCTCTCTCTCTATATAGTGCATGATCTGGGAGAGCGCAGACGCTCCAGACATGATAGATGTGCATATGACCTTGTCTTAGACATAACAAGTCACTTTGACTTCTCCTCCTGTTTTCCCAATTGGTCTTTTTATAGCACAACTTTCCGCTCCTCTGATAGGTCTGCCGGGCTGATCCCGGGGACGATCAACTTGTTAAACCCCTTTTGTTTATCGACTTCTACCTTTATATCGTCTACTATATTCTGTTAACCGTCTATTATTACTCACACATATTTTAACCCTGTCGACATAAACTCGCCCCCGTCTGTGCGGTAAGGCAAAATAATTGGTGTTTGTATTCTCGACACAAGACATTTTACCACTGAGCAATTGTATAATCACAAATTTTTAAATTTTTAAATTTTTGAATTAACATCATTATTATTTTGCCTTTGCATATAGGGCATTTCTGGGCATTTCACTGTCTAAACGACTTCCTCGCCGCAATTAAAGCAGTATTGTACCTACTTTTGAAATTTGCATAGGACACAAATATCCTATGTAAATTTGGCGCCGGAAGCTTGCCGGACGGGCACCAAATTTGCAATGGCTGTATAATAGGATATGCGCATCATATGCAAAGTACCCAAACTAGGCACAATACGGCTTTAAATTATGTTATGCAAAACGCTATCGACGATGGTAAATAAATTATTTTCAGTTTTGCACCGTCCGAGAACGGAGCCTGGGATGGTTTTAATTGGAATTCGACACGTCCGACTATGGAGTAGCGTGTAGTACGTTCTTTGAACGAAACACAGTCACTTTTTTCCAAGAAAACCGAAAGTAATAGATTATACATTTTCTCCTGTGAAGTAATATTGAATACTTTTTACTTGTTCGGCGCTTTTTGCTGCCAATACTAATTGCAATGTCACAACTGTGCATACATACACTTAGAATTAGTTTATGTAGGGAATATGACCTCGCTCTATGGTTCGTATTTTATCATTGGTACTAGCATAGACTAGTAGGTATTTAAGGTTTCCTTTGGTAGATATTATCTCATGACTAGAGTGTTAACCAATAAACCAAACAATTTCTCACCACACTGCAAACCGAATATTATTTTTCAAATTATCCTGACAGATTTTAAAGACCTGTCTCATATTCAATTATATTTTCCCCTAAATAAGTGTGAAAGCTTCGGAATTAACAACAGTAAATAGTGTCATTTATTCAGAAATAAAAATAATCATGTCATCTTTCCCAGACAATATATCACAATCAGATGAACAGATCCATGACACACCAAAACAGCATAGTAGACCGACGACGTCGAGCAATTTGTCATCTAAAACAGAGCTTTCCTGCTCATTGTGTAATAAGGTAAATTAGACTGCAATATTAGTTGACTAACAAATAAAATGAGCACCATTAGAGGGCAAACAAAAAAGCATCATAAACCAAGTTATAGCCTAAAACTGCAAAACGAGAGTGGGTCTGAAGGTGTTGATCAGGCTGAGGAAGCTCAGATGTCTCGCGGACGCGATCCGGCCACTGTCAACGCGCGGGTGCTTTTGCCTGCTGCCTTTGGGCCCTGAGCCGTACGCACCTCCTTGTCCGCCCAGGAATCGCCCAGCTCCCCGGACAATCCCCTGGCGACGCGTCGCTTGGCACGGACGTCCGGTCGCCGACATAGAGACATCGCCCAGAACTCCCGACCTCACTCCATCCACCACTCTCTACTGCCTAGAAGCTGGCTTACAGGCGCCCGCCACGACGCCCAGTGGTTACATGTTTTGCAAAGTCGCACAATATAGCCCCATTTGCAAGGCAAGAGAAAGTGTGCATTTTTGGAGAGAGAGAGAGCAGTGCGGTTCATCTCAGGCTTGCGTTCCTGTTACTCATGCAAAAAAAAGGAAACAAGTTTATTTTTCTGTCGTTACAGTTAGGCAGAAGAACACATTTTTTTCTCGATAGAATGCCATCGTTTACCGATAATGAGATCCCAAATATTCCACAAAAAAAAATAATAAATTTACTAATTTACTAGTTTAAAGGAAAAAAAACACAAAATGAGAGTAATAATCATTTGCTTGTAGTATGAAGTTGTTTATTATAAAATGTGTTGAAGAGCTGAACGTCCAAAACACCGTGCGCAAAGAAATACTTTCGAATCAGTTATTATTGTTGCAACTATACGTTGCAACTGGAGAAATATAGAGAATTATCTAAGAAACGTATTCTAGAACATAGTTTATTACTAATGTCTACTAATGCCGCTGTTTACGCAATAATAGGAATTAACAACTTTATTAGAATGATAACTTATCTACAAATACCCTTGACTTAAACTAGAGAGTATGGCAACGCCTAGGGCGTTGTTAAGCGGCAGACGGTCCGCTATAAAACCGTCAAGGTTTGCAGAGTTTCCTAAAACTGCTAACGGTCTGACAGTGCCGTAAACACTGATCACGGGTAACAGACCCGTTCAAAACTGTAACCATTGGACCGACAAGGCGGTCTAGACCATGTATCCGACCAGGCGGATACGATTAATTGCTTTCGCTCCGGCGTTAGCGCATGTAACTTTGTTACACCATCTATCTTACTCATACATTACCTCCGACTCGTCGAAAGGCGTAAGGAATACTGTACGAGCAAGATTGTTTCGAGAAATAGTGAGATATGAATGTGAAATTGTGAGAATGAGAACCCGACATACCAGTTGCTGACTGATATTCTCTGTAGTAAGACTAGTGGTTAGTTACGTCACCATATTCTGTAGAAAATCAGCTGAATAAGATTGGACACATAGTAAAAACCGCTACGAAGTACATGCTACGAAATAAGAATCTCCGATCAAAAGGAAATTGACAGGAAACCCTATTGGAAAAGTTCTCGTTTGGGAGGATGTGCTATGCACATTTGAAAAAAATGATTAGTTGATTTACGTAAAATATAATTACGGAATTTAGACAGTAAGCAGTTAAAACTCTCGTTTGGGAGTATAGATAAATAATGAATTTTTAATTTTGTAATATTAGAATATCTCTCGTTTGGGAGTGTTGCAACTATACGTTGCAACTGGAGAAATATAGAGAATTATCTAAGAAACGTATTCTAGAACATAGTTTATTACTAATGTCTACTAATGACGCTGTTTACGCAATAATAGGAATTAACAACTTTATTAGAATGATAACTTATCTACAAATACCCTTGACTTAAACTAGAGAGTATGGCAACGCCTAGAGTAGAAGCTTCGGCCTATACTTGAGGTTTGGAGCCTGATCTGATTCTCCAGCATACGGTATAAGGTCCGGTTAAAACCTTGCGGTTGGCAGTCCGCGCTCCACTCGCCCTTGCATACGGTGGTCAGACCGGTTAACTCTGATACGGTTGGCAGACCGTCCCAAAACTGTCGTTACGGCTGAGCCCCAGCGGCTAACGTGTGGACTTCGTGTGTGGCTGTTTGTGCGTCGCAGAGTGGTTGATCCCCCGGCGCCTGGGAACTGTTGGCTGGCAGAGTCGTGAAGAGACCCCGGCTTTCCCTGTTTTGGATTAGAAGAATCCAAGCCCATCATTGTCCTATTTGTTGTCGTTGTCTTATTTGTGTGTCAATGAATAGATTTGGGCATTGTGTTGTCATCGTTGAGCTATTGCAGTTCAAATTTTTGCCCAAAACACCGTGCGCAAAGAAATACTTTCGAATCAGTTATTATTATATTTATAAACGGAAGTTTAGCAGATACTTACTTAGATTATTTTTCTTACAGAAAATATCAGAGATTATTTTTCTTACAGAAAATATCAGAGCTGTGAATAGTTCGGTGAAAAAATTGAAGCATGCACTTACAGGACAGGATAACCTAGAATATAAGGCTTAAACTGATAATGCAGAATCTAATACGACAGTTTGAATTATTTATTAAATTTTTTTAAGTTCCTAAGAAAGTGTAGAATTAATACAATAAAATAAAACAATAACTACTGAGAAATAAATTGCACATAGCACACTGAAATTCAGTTTTTAAAGACAGTTTTAAGTACAAACAAGCGAAGAGAACTAGGAAACAGTTCATGATAACTATAACAAAATCGCATGAAAATTCGGTCTACTTTTTTACGTGACAATGAGTTCTGCTAAGAAAATCATTTTTTTTTAATGCTAACAAAAGTAAGATTATTACCTAATGCCGATTACCGTAACGTTTGTGTTACACAAGCGTGCCGATTGGACCACAGAAGTCCGTAGCCTTGTGGAAAAAAGGTATTTATATGCTAATCCGCCACATACGAATCTACTTAGGAAATGCGTCGGTTTTTCGCTTTAAGAAGTGAAGAACAATGTTTTCAAAATAATTTGTCGCATTGCCTGTCTTTTACGCGGATTATCGGTAGTCAATCGCAGTTGTCACTCCACCGGCACAGTGCCTGGACGGTGCACCTAGAAAAATACAGTTTTATTTTTAATTAACTACTGAACTAATTAACCAATTAGTTAATTAATTAACTAATTAACGAATTAATTTTTGTCACCATAAACTTGGAGGATAATAATTCGACAATTCACACATTCAGACATTGGAAAAAAAGTACTTCCAGGGCGGTACAAATTAAAAAAAGAATACATTTTGCATTATCACACCAGGGACGCGGACGCCTTCCCGACGGTGTTCCACTCGGCGACTGCATGGTACTGACGGTCAAAAGGCCTGTCCGACGGCAGTATTGTTAAAATATATGACATCGCTTTAAAATTTAACTTTTACAGAACTAAAAAATATGACATAGCTTTAAAATTTAACTTTTATTGAATGTGAACAAACCTTTTATGATATGAACTGACTTATCCCCTGAGGTCTCCTCGGGATCCCACTCGCCATTTGAGTCGGGGTACGTCGGGCTGTAGTTGGGGCTCGCCATTCTTGGAGTGATAATTCCTTCCGATGCGCTCCAACAGTTGTGAAGGGGGCGGAGTTACACCTAACAGTACATCTAATATGAATAAATACACCAGATTTAGATGGCGATCCGTAAAGACGGGGCCAATATTATTCCAAAGCGAAGAAGCCGAAGTTGAATGCAGTGTTAGCCCGGGGTCGCTTTAGGTACTGTTATAAACTAGGCGGGGCTAATCTATACATCTCTAGATAACACTATTTCATATATACTTCTGTATAATCTAAGTCTTTTAATTCTGCAAACTCCCTCTTAAAGGAGAGAGCCGCGCGGATAGAGACACTCTGTGTCTATTGGAAAGATATGCTCTCTGCGGTGACTAAAATGCGGAGGCCAAAAGCGGTGACCTGTGTAACAATGCGTCATGGGTAAAGGTGAGGAAAATGAACTAATTTGCAGCTAACAAGATTATCGATTATGGAAGTGACATAAAACTAATGCAAAGTATAAGATACAAAAAGAGTGGAAACTACCTAATTGGATGGTGTAGAAATAAATAATTAGATGCATAAAGTACATTTATGCACAAGGAGAGGGTAATGAAACAGTGCGGCTAACAGGGATAAATTTGAGCGCGTTATTTGGAGAAAACTACCAAAAAAAAATCGAACTTTACTGCAGATTGCACAAAATTGGTTTCTTTTGGATATATATGTTGCAGGTGGTCAAACATATCCGTTTCTATATGTTTCTATGCGGCTACGGTATGTTCCCGGTATTAGCTTCAACCAAATAAAAATAACTCGGCTGAATTGTACGTTTCATGCGTCGCGGTTTTGGTGATTATGTGCCTATTGTCCAGCCGCACTGTCTGAGTATTTTCAGGACAGCTGATTTTTTCGCGAGCCTGGCCCTTTAAAAAATTATATAGACTTACCCCTGGTATAAAGTACACACTGTACTGCGGCCGAGACGACACGTAGGTTCAACCTTATTCAGAATAGTACGTTTCTTATATATACTTGGTGGCGTAGAAATCAAAGAATCAGAGATGTTCGTAGAGATTACGTGACAATGATAGAACGCAGATATACTATTGGCAGCCGCAATTCCTATCTGAGAATCTGGGACAGGCGCGCATCGGGGAGCGCACACCGGGGAGCGCGCACCGGGGGTCGCGCACCGGGGGTCGCGCATCGGGGGTCCTTTTGCTCGGCTTGCGATGCGCGAGATTGGAGCTGCATACTAATAAGGAATTGTAAAATCTGCCAATATTAGATGCGAGTGTGTGTAAACATCCTACTAATCTTAGAAAGGAAAATAGTCTGTCAAATAGATGGTGTAGAAATTAGAAAGAAAAGCGAATATAACATAACATAAAATGTATTACTATAATAAAATGTCGCACAAGTTTTGTTAAGGCCACAATGAATAACTATGAAACGTGGCAAATCTGATTAAAATAAAAGCACAAAATAAAAACATTGCAGATTTACAGGAATAGGCGAGGGTTATTCTTGATCATACGTAAAGTTCTATGGTATTTTTTTCACATAATACAATATGTTTCACACAACATTTTCACATAATACAATATGTTTTCACACAACATTTTCACATAATACATGGTAATGCAGTCTACAAAACCACTTACATACAGCTTTAAAACACAAAGACAGCTAAGAAGCAAAATGAGAAAGCTGAGAAGTTCAAAGACTAATAACTATGTATAAATTCAATGATATCTAAGTTTTTGTAGCTGAATAAGTTCTGTTAATATCATTATTCTTTCAACCTTCTAAGTCTAACTTGCTGCGGGCTACCGTATACAAGCCCGCTGATTGGCCATCAGAACGGCGAACTCATCGCTGGTTGGCCTTATATTATATACCAGACGGCTATCGCCGCCTGAGGCGACGTCAAATGCTATCTAAACGATACTTGAAGTTCGCATATTTATATGAAACGTCTGAAGCGTATATTAAAACGTTTCTGTTAAAATATAATATTTTGCATATTTTGTAAATATGCGAACAATTGCCTACTTATACCAAATGCCTGAAACGTAGAAAAAATTCGTTGTGGATGTAATCACAAATAAATTCACCCGGCCACAAACTCTTCTCCTTTATATAATAAGATATATATATATATATATATATATATACCAGTCGGCTACCGCCGCCTGAGGCGTCTTTCCAATATTCGCTGATGGTCGCTATGTTTCACTGGGCTATATCTATAAGTAGAGGCAACTCTTTCTCGCAAGAATAGTTTCCTGGGGAAAGAACTTAGTTTCTGTTGACTATATTTCTCCTAAATTGTCTGCAACTTGCTCTACTCTAGGACATCGAAAAAATTGCCAAAGCCTAAAAGCAGCTTAATATCGCGTGGCTGATACGCCGCAATGTTTCTCTGGGCTATATAAGTTAGGAGGAAACATTTCTATCCAAAGAGTCTCCAGTCTTTCTTTTTCTTTTTGAAACCCATACCAATATTGAACTCGGGTTAGAACTTAGTTTCTGTTGACTATATTCCTCCTAAATTGTCTGCAACTTGCTGGACTCTACAATATCGAAAAAATTTCAAATCCTAAAAAAAGGAATGTGCCTGGATGATACGTCGCAATGTTTCGCTGGGCTATATAAGTTAGAAGCAAACATTTGTCTGAAGGAAATGGTTTCACTTTTGTTATTTTCCTTTTGAAACCTACACCAATATCAAACACGGGGATATAACTTAGTTTCTGTTGACTATATTCTTCCTAAATAAGGACCGGCGCCACGGGGAACATCAAGTTGAGCACACATCGATGCCATTGACAGGGAATTATTATAATTGCGAATATGCTTCTTGAATTGCATGGAACAGGGATCTCGGCCTACTTGCCGCACAATCGCTCGAACGATACCCCGCAAGCATTCTGTATATGGCAGCCTTTGTAGCGTTCACTGGGCGTTCCGCAGTGGAGATGCCCTGCAGTGGGTGTTCTTTGAACTCTATCGCTCGGCATGTACTCCGCGCCCTTGGTGTACATATGCAAACTTTTGTGTGGTGCTCATGTGAGCGCTCCACAATGGCGTTGCACAGCAGCAAGTGGGTGTTCTTTGAACTCTATCGCTCGGCATGTACTCCGCGCCCTTGGTGTACATATGCAAACTTTTGTGTGGTGCTCATGTGAGCGCTCCACAATGGCGTTGCACAGCAAGTGGATGTTCCTTGAACATTATCGCTCGGCCGATACTCCGCTTCCTTGGAGTATAATGCAACCTTTTGTGTGGCATTCGTGTGAGCCATCCGCAATGGCGTTGGTGAGTATATGCAGTGAGTGTATGCAGTCTGCGAGTGCGTAGCTCAGGGCTGGATTCTCGTAGGTTGCTCAAGGTGAGGATAATCTCACGTTGAAAGGCAATGGAAAATTTTTGTAAAATAAGAGTAAATAAAGCATTAGACGAAAAAGCGTGATTTCAAGTTTTCAAAATTGGTCGTTCTTTGAGTTTTGTGCCGTGAGTGTTCTTTGAACCCTTTGTGCCGCAGAAACGCCCGAACGATACACCACACATATTCCACATATGCAGCCTTTTTTGGACGTTTGTGAGAGGGGCGCTCGGGAAGTGAGATGGCTCAGTGCACGGGAACGTGAACTACTGAACCAATCCTACAACCTGAGCGTAACGCACATCATCCAAACGTACACTCAAACAAACGCACAAACAAACAAACAAAGCTCCCAACTTTATATAATAAGATATATATATATATATATATATATATATATATATATATATATATATATATATATATATATATATGCACATGGACTCATGATGGCTACAAACAACCAGAGTTCTGTATTCTTGTTAAACGAACTGTGATCTAAAAAGAAAGTACATCATTGTGAGAGTACACTTTTCTTCCTGGAACCAATACTAACAATAAGGTGTAGGATTTTTTATATTTAGAATAGAACTTAATAATTCATAAGTCATGCAAATACGCAATGACAAACAGAATAAATAAGCAAGTTATAACAGCACTAAAATCCTTACCTTTATTTTGACGTAATCAGCTTTCAATTTCGAACAAATAAGGGCGTTAGCGATCCTGTTTCGGTTCCCAGGCGGTCCATTGCAAAATGTACGAATTGCTAAATCAAAATGGGGTTTTAAAATTATTTGTTTCGAAAACTTGTTCAGAACGGGTCGTTATATCTCAGCAAAGTTCATGTTTTTTAAAAATTTAGCACAATATTCAAGCATTTCACGCGCTAAACATAGTGTGTTTACGAAAACTACACGTGTGATGTATTAAATAAAAGAATAAACTAACCAAACAAAACAAGTCGAATGCAACAACACCCTGTTTTAAAATGAGACTGTGCTTCGACCAAAAGGCTGGAGTTGTTTATTCGGTACCTATATGTAGTCTATACGGCACCTATGTAGAACCTATGTGGAACGTCCTAACCCAGACCTTTTATCGAAGTGTTTGTCGTCCGCGCGTTCGGTTCCCAGATGGAAGCGCGCTGAAAATCTTGAAATTATGATCTCACAATTAGGAGATTTCATTTGATTTGTGAACTATGCTTTATTCGATAAATAATGATGAACTATGACTATGAAGCACACCACCACTAAGTACTACTGCAATATTCTCTGTTCTTCTTGGTATTACTCTCACAAGGACAACCACCGTTCATGAGTTGTGAACTGTAGCACAAATTGTTCTTCCAGAAAACTTAATATTGGCGCTTCTGAATTTTAGCTATATTTATAATATGGGCCATATTACTTCTCTTTTTATTATTATTGCACTAGTATATATGTATTATAGTTTTCCTTTTACTACACGTATGCGCCAACAATAAGTTTAAGCCAAATACCAGTCCGTTTTTGAAACGCAACGTGGACAACTGATTTCTGAAGTATTTAAGATAGTTTGCTCGAATTTAGCGCGATTTATATTCTAATTTATTATAATTTACATAGGTTACAAAAGAATGCTGGTGTACACAAAACGGCCACGGTATGGGTATGCTTTAATAAACTCATGAAAGAGCGTAACTTACTTGCTTATTTGCAACTCTGCACGAATCAGTCATAAACCAGGGTTGACACTCACGGGTTCTGTCCCTGGACGGTGCATCAAAACTGTCCTTAAAAATACAGGTTTATAATATGTCCGAAAATAACATTTGAGATCAGAAGAGATATAACATAACATAACATAACATTTATTACGAACATAAAATGTCGCACAAGTTTTGTCGATATCACTGACAGATTGTTATATTATCACTACAGATTGTTATATTATCATTATGTGCATTATAATTATAGGATCTTACGGCAAAATGCATATATGATAATTTGTTTAAAACTCACGATTGATTGATCACTGCGCTTTTTACCCTTGTGTTGCGGCTTTTGTGCCCATGCTTGCCATCCACTGTCTTCCTGGGCTGGCCCTGTCAAAAGCGCGGGACGCACTTGTTCAGCACGGTGGTAGTTTTTTTACCATTGTCCAGGTCCTCTTTCGCGATGCCAAGGACGATTGGCTCCAGGAGACCGAGGTTGTCGTCCTCGTTTGCACCTCCTTTTAGCGGTCTCGGTCGGACAGCGTGAGGGAAAGCTTGATACCTTCCTAGTTCTGCATAATTTTATGACAGAGCGCGAAGAGTGTCGCGGCGGTGTTTTGCTCACGCGTCCGCGGAGGTAGGTATATCCTTATTTGGTTGACTCATGCTCTAGTGCCTGAGTGCTACTGAGTAAAGGACGGATCAGTAGTGCCGTCGATATTGTACGCGGCCCCTTGTGTGTCTTCTTTAAAGTATGGCAGTTTCCTGGATTCTTCGCTTTGCTGGATGTCCGAGATGTTCTTTTTCTTACTTTGAGGGGTGGTACCTCAACTCTACGGGGGGCTGAAAATAAATAACATATTGTACAAGAATGCGAGTATAGAATTGACGCAGAACCGGATGAAAGGGTGCGCCGCGACTTTACACCGTATCATCGTCATTTTTTTCGTGTGCAGTGAAAGCCGCGAGAAACAGGCGAGTGACAGGTCAAATTTGGGCGGCGGGAGTAGGCTCACTCGAATTTTTACGCCGCTCACGCGGAAATTTTGCATGCTATAAATACATAAAATGCCGATGTGAAATCCCATCTAGCCTTACAAAAAAATACAAATACGTCGTGTAAGGTAGTCCACTTTTATGTAATAAATCGTTTTCATATACTATATACTATATACATTACATTGCAAAACCCCTTACAGTTGAAATGCGTAGCGCAGGAGGGAAATTTTAAAATCTTACACTAAATTCAGCCATTACTGTTTCATTCCCTAAGACAAGTGGCAGAAAGTCATCGCTAATAAAACTTGGATACCAATTTATTCAGAATCAGCACAAAGAACTGTATGAAAATCCACATCGTCGAAAATAAAGCAATAAAGCGCAGTCACAACCGATTAAACCAAAAAAAGGTGAAATAATATGTTATGAAACGTTAACCATGTAAGGCGGACGGTAAGCGTGACGCAAGCAGATTACATCTGTTCTCCTTGTAGTCACCCTGACACTTCGCTGCTGAACATTGATTTGATGTGCACACAGACAAGGGTGACCGATTATACATATGTAACCTGTAAGAATCTATCGCATATCTTATTGTTAGACAAAAAAAAATAGAAAGTAATAAACAATAGAAGTAATAGAAAATTAAAGTAGAAACTAAATAAGAAAAGTGTACTTCCTAGCTGTTGAAATGTGTGCCTTTGATGAACAAAAAATATTTCGAACAACACTTTCAGGTAACTGTATAAAGGAATGCAGATCTCACTACACAGTGTTTTTGTTTTTCACCAACTCAATGAAGTTTCAGTTTCAGCTGATATATGTAGGTGCATTTCGTTTGTAGTTCCTGCAAATTTCACTTCTTGATGTCAGTTGCCTTTCAGAAGGGCTTAATTTTCAAGCATTTGCAAATATTTTTTTTATAAAACTGTCCATAGCTACGTCGACGTCGCCATATAACATATCCGCCATTATGGTAATCTCGATGGCTCTCAACTCTCACTATTAAAGGGACAGGCCCATCAAAGTAAACCTATATTTGCGATACGTCCATAGTGACTATCAAACATTGTTATTACAATATATGCAAACTAAATTTCACATTTATTTGCCATGGAAAACTTTTTTTCCAGTGCGCTCAGCTCAAATGTATACCGTAAAGCCGCAAATATCCTTGTCGTCAATGCAAATTTGTCGTGAAATTATAATGCGATTAAAATTTGCATATATAGCTTTGAAATCTGCAGTTTTATGGTATACATATGCGTTGAGCGCATTGGAAAAAAGTTGTCTAGGGTCAAATAATGGTCAAATTTAGTTTGTATATATTGTAATAAAAATGCTTGATAGTCATTATGAACGTATCGTAAATATAGGTTTATTTTGATGGGCCTGTCCCTTTAATGTCCCTTTCAATTAGATCAGTGCTCAAATGAAGGCGGCCTGATTTTCTATCCTTGCATCAGCTGCATGTCATCTCTAACAAACAATAAAGTGCAGGGCGGAAACTTCTCTGCCCGCATTATGATGAATAACCCAGAAGTATTCGTAATTGGATAGGTTTCGGGTTAGCCAGAAGTTCAAAACAAAATTAAAGCTGCATTTTTTCTGGCAGTTCTCACACACAGCTCTCACATACGTCAGTGCGCTTGCATCTTTCTTTTCTGTCTGTCTGGCTCCCTCGTTTTTTTCTCTGCTGACTTTGCGCGCGTTTTAAAAAAAGATCCTTTCAGCGTAAGACCGTGTTAGCTCACGTCGTATACTTCAAGAATTCGCAATTTTTGAGCAGACTTCTGTAATCCCACATTGAAGGAATTTGTAGAAGAATTTGCATTCTTTTTCGAGCGGACTCTAGCTTTTGTAAATATCTTATTATATAAAAGAGTAACTGTAGCCTAATTTGCATACCGATGTGCGTTACGAAATGCAAATTTTCATGTTCGGGTATAAAAAGAGTTTCGCAGCTATAGAAGTATGCATATGCAATTGTTTCCTATTATGTGAATTTCTTATGATACGTTTGAAGATTTGTATATAAGTATGCCCATGCTAAACCAACCATATTTCCATGTAAGTCGCCTCAGGCGGCGTGAGCCGTCTGGTTTTTTATAAAGCTGAACCTAGCTATGTCAACGTAGGCATGTTCGCCATTATGGTAATCTTGATGGCTCTCAGCTCTCACTCTTACTGCGAAATATCGGCCGGTTTTAAAAGCATCAAGTACCTCTGCTGTCTTATGCATCATATGCAAATGAGCATAAATTTGAATACAAAGTAGACACCAATTAGACCCCACTTCCCACTTATTGTTAGCATTACTACATAAGAACGCAGATATTTGAGATGTGTTTCAAAAACACTGGTATTTCGCTTCAGTGTCTCACAATTAGATAAGCGCTCAAATGAAGGGCAGCCTTTTCTATGATTGCATCAGTGTGTGTCGTCTGCAACTAACAAACAACAAAGTGTTGAAACAAAGTGCACGGTGGAAACTTCTCTGCCCGCGTCTTGACAAATGACCCAGAAGTACGTCCACTTTTTGTCAGATTTCGAGTTAGCCAGAAGTTCATACCAAACGTAATACGTCAAAATTGTCTTGCTGATCTTACAGAGTAACACTTGAGGGTTGTGCTGAAGAATGATCTACGTCTCTCCTCGTCCAGTCTTCGCCAGCATTTCGCCAGGCCGTCGCACAACACCACGCAAACCTGTCGACATTTTAACTGATTTGACATCCTTTTTTTTTGCATTTTTTTGCATTTATTGATTTCTGTCTGGGAGAAATTGTTGAATAACGCCCTCTTATCAGGGAAATTTGGTCTGAATATTAACGCACTGATTGGAGAGAGAGAGATTACGTGCTTGAGAGTTGTTGTAAACAGCTCCGTCAGGTGCTAGCATTACGAAAACTTTGGGCACAACAAGTCCTCCTAAATCGAGGCTCGTTACATAAGTTTGAGACTTATTACGATAATGGGAGATGCGTTTCAGATGGGATGTAGCATGCCCATTTTTTAGCATCTTCTGCCTGGTTGTAAGCTTTATTCGTAATAACTTTTAACTAATGTTTTTCTACCAAGGACTAACAAAGATCAGTATGTTCGCTGGAGTAATTGTAACCACAAGACTGCTCAGCAAAAGATACTCGGATCCTTCCCTCTCGGGCTAACTTTTCATGTTAGCCTTTCGATCTTTAGCCTCTCGTGCGTAACCATACTATGAGCAAACAAACATGCGGCGTTATATGTGTCTTCACAAGAAATATTTTATTGTTTAAAAGTGATATATGGGGAAACATTAGTCTTTTTCTGATAAGGAATCGATTTCGACAGTGTTCCCGACTCGTCCAGACTCCGCCCTGTAGCTTATAAAAGGCATCAGAGAACCTGACAGCTCCACAATCTGTACTGCTTCATATCTTCTTATTTTCTTACAATATTTTCCCTACTTTTTGTGCTTTTCCTAACAATCAAATTGGTGATACATTTAATCATACTTTTAGACACCAGGTTATGGCGGAAGATACGCCTACGAAATGGAAGGGATCAGCCTCCCAAGGGGTAGATCCTTTGATTTACGAAAAATGTTAAATACACACTTAGAACTAAGAACAGTTTTTTTATTTTACTAAATTCTTTTTAAGAATGATGGCATCCAATTGCTTATCGAGGAAACTGGATCCCTGAGACTTGGACCGCCGGTTAGTTTGAGATTCGCAAACGTAAGCTTGTCTTTTTCTTGCATATCTATTTACCAGACGGCTAACGCCAAAACTTATAAGAAACCGTTGAAAAGTATTGTCTACAGTTGATGCAATCAGACTCACCTGGCCAATTTTTGTAGTTGTGAAGTT
Source organism: Pelodera strongyloides (assembly GCA_036852015.1). Classification (NCBI taxonomy): domain Eukaryota; kingdom Metazoa; phylum Nematoda; class Chromadorea; order Rhabditida; family Rhabditidae; genus Pelodera; species Pelodera strongyloides. Next base: position 76,005 of record JAANDG010000324.1, read on the forward strand.
GGAGTTTGGAGTTTGGAGGGATAGGTTCACCTCGAATTGCACCTTTTTTTTATAATTTGTCTTGATAGTGTGACCTAGACGGTCAAAATGTGAAAATTGCAGTAAATTTCCTTTGCTCCTCGGGCCAGGACCAAGCTCAAAAGCTAAGCTCCCCAGACTTTATAAAACAACTCGCGTAGCGCAGCCGTAGTCAAACGGTACGCCAAACTGTGTTACAAGTGCGAAATAGCGTGATAGGTCTGGTGACGCTAGAGGATACAGGGACCTTATATTCACACTCTGTCTATCACAACACTATCTGCACCTCTAGCCCTGTTACGCTATTTCGCACTTGTAGCACAGTTTGGTGTACCGTTTAAAGGGAGAGGCCCAACGAGAAATTTTTTTCGAGAAAAGTAACATTTGTGAAATTCCGGACATGTTACTTTTCTCGAAATTTTTGACTACGGCTGCGGTACTCCAGTTGTTTTTTAAATTCGAGGTAGCTTAGCTTTTGAGCTTGATCCTGGCTCGGGGAGCAAAGGAAATTTACTGCAATTTTCGCATTTTGACCGTCATAAGTCGTACTATCAATATCGTATTATATAAATGAGAAACTGTAGTGTGCGCTAGCACCCTGTGCGTTACGGAAGTTCAATTAGAATAAAATGTTGAGCAGTATGAAAAGGGTGCCGAGCTCAATCGAATCTCATTATGCAGCTCATTATGCAAAAGAACATATTTCAGACTCAGACTGTCTCCATTCACAATATTTTCATTTACGTTTCAGACGTTGTCTAAGTGTGGAAGACGCCTTAAAGGGAGAGGCCCACGAGAAAAAAGTTCTCCTCAATTTACTTGCACAGAATGTCCGGAATTTCAGAAATGTTACTGTGAAAACCGCATTTTTTGCACCTAGAACTCACAGAGATATTCCCCGGAAAACAGTGCGGCCAGGTACCGTAGTCACAATCAATTTTTGCGCATTTAGGGCATTATAGTATTGGAAACGCCTTGTTATAATCGTACGAATGTTCTTCATTCGTTTAACCATTATTATGAAGAGAAAGAATGCTAATGGATTGACGTAAACCGTAAAAACGTTTCTGACTACGGTACCTGGCCGAACTGTTTGCCGGGGAATAACTCTGTGAGTTCTAGGTGCAAAGAAATGCGGTTTTCACAGTAATATTTCTGAAATTCCGGACATTCTGTGCAAGTAAATTGAGGGAATGTATTTCCTCGTGGGCCTCTCCCTTTAAGCGGCGTAGCCGTCTGGTAAATTATAAAACAGGTGCAATTCGAGGCGAACCTATCCCTTTAAAGGATCGCAGTCACTTCAAATTCGCCTTTTTACTTCAATTATCCATAAACATGAAAAAGCACCTAGAAAAATACCATTCCGGTGTCAATTTACTGAAAAATTAACCCAGGTAAAGAAATCCCCTCGGTTGCGTTCTAATTACGTACAGTATGACAACGACAACTGAGACAGTAGAGCAGACACTTTCCCTCTTCCCCGGTTTTTCTTTGTTTTGTCATCATTGGCAACCGGCCAAGTCCCACTGCGATTTAGAAAACACCCCATTTTGTCTAAAATCAAAAGTCAACCGAAGGGATTTCTTTCCCTGTGATAAATGTTCCGTAAATCGGTATTGGAAAGGTATTTTTCTAGGTATCTTTTTATATTTATTGATAAGTGAAGTAAGAATGTGAAATTGAAGTGACTGCGATCCTTTAAAGCGAAATACCGTCCGGTTTTTGAAACTCATCGAGTACACAAACATTCTTATGCAGCTTCTGGAAATGAACAACCTAGAATAAAAAATCGAGCTTATTTCGAGTAAATTAGCATAAATACGTAAGAATTCAGTTGACCACGATGCGCTTCCAAGACCAACCGGTATTTCACTTCAAACCAAATGCCTGAAACGTATGGCCGATTTCGTTGCGGAGTCCGTGACAAAGGCCCTGGGCTCGGGTCGTCGCGGTCATCGGGGCCTTCGGCCGCTCCTCCTCACACGTTTCGAGCTTTTTGCCGGGCCTTATTTCCGTCTCAGGTTGCTTTAAAACAGTTGAAGCATGCGCTGCCTCCCTATGAGATTACATAAGTGTTCCCACTCGCTCTCCTCAATACTGCATCCCGTTTGCTACTAAAATAACATTTACTGAGGGTGTCGGAGAATAAATTCGGTGGTTGTTACTTTGGCACATATTCTCCATCCGTTCGCGAGTTATCCGGCAGTAATGTGACGCTGAACCCCGATTCCCTTTTTTCCGATTCCTGTCTAAAACGCTTAACAACAGTAGAAAAAGTTTGAAATACGCCGTGCATAAACCTCATGGTTACTTTGACCCGATTCGCCGTGGCCCCCTTCCTTCCCCGGCTGCTCTGATTCAGAATTATCCTTCTCACCAACATTGAACGTCCGAAATATGCTGGTAATTTTATCGTGGAAAAGAGTCCTTGAATGGAAAGTTTGGGTTCCATCATTGACACAATTAAGTGCACAATGGTAGGGCAACGTTTATTCGAGAGAGATGGACAAGCTTTTCACTGCTTATCCGGACGATAGACAAGACGCGACAACCACAGTCGGCCAGTAGAATGACAAGCTTTTCACTACTTGTCTGAAGAAACAGGCGCGGCACCACTGCCGGCCAGACGATGCACAATCCCAGGATCCATAGGAACTGGCCTAGAATACCTTCTATAGGATTAATAATCTTATCTTATGTGTATCTCCAATTGGTACTTTGGGAATTCTCGAAGAATCATGCAGGTTTCATATTGTACGCTCTCTTACGTCTTCTTTTCCCACAGGGACCTCCGGGCGGGGAAGCGTTCGATTGGTGTGAATATTCTAAATTGATCTTGGGAGGTTTATGTTTCAAAACATTGGGCAATTATATAGCAGAACGTTAATTTTCGTATTTGCATAAAGGTAATACGAGTTCAGATATTGCCATTTCATAATTAGCACAAATTAGGCAATATGTTTTAACAGTATTTAAGTATTTAATGTAACTTCTCTGAATTTTTTCTTCGGTGTCCTGAATTCGACGTATTTTCTGTAACGGTCTACCAGTGGCCATTCCGTGTTCCGGTTCTTATAAGTTCCAGTAGCTATTTCACTGAGACCCGACGAATACCCCGACCCCAGAAGGGTTATTTTTTCGTGAGAATTTGATTCAGACGTTGAGTGGTTGAATCGCATATTTGATTAGTGTTTAGTTTATAATTCACGGTCGGTAAGTGCTTCATACCTATGAAGTTTTTCTTTATGGATAAGTGTTTAATTCTATAGTCTTTTCCTGAATGGGTTCAGGCGTCGCTTGCTTTCTAGTATTAGTGGTTCTTTCTTACTGCTCCGTCTGGGTACCCATTTCGTTATCTTGGGGATATGTTGTTACCCGTTCGGCGTCACATTTTTTGGTCATTGAGGTAATTACTTTCTTACGTGGAGTCTTTTTGTGGTTCTTGCTCATCTTCCTCTTATTTTGTATCTTAGATTTGGCTACTGAATTTTCATTGCTTTTCGTATAACCATTGTCTTTTGAGTAATGAACGTCTTTCACAGTATTAAGCATTGTAGGGCTAACTTGCTTTAGTGTGCTTGCTGTTTTATCATTGCTCTCTTTGGTCGTAACTTCCGGAGTCACGAAAAAACTGCATTTCGTTTCTTTCTTCGTTATGGTCAAATCTTCCTCCACATTCTTCCTGTATATGTATAGTGTCCCTGCCTTGGTATTCATTATTTTCCACATCCTTAAGTTCATTTTCTTTTATAAGTTGTACTCTTTGTCTGTTCTGCCCAAAACTGGTGTTATCGTTTCCTCGTCGTTCTCTGAATTGTGTATTTCTTGGCGAATTATTAGAATTCATTCGTGGTCTGTTTTGATATTGCCCATGGTATGGGTATGGATCTACCGCATTATTTATATATTGTCCTGTCATATTTTCCTTAGGATTTGTGCTTTGCGCTTTATTTTGTTGGATGGGAACCCAGTTTCCATTCCATGACTGTGTCCCTTGTGTTCGGTCAACGATTGGGTCGTCGATCGAATGTCTTACCACATCAACTGCTCCCGAATCTGTTGCACAGTTATATGGACAATTTCGAATGTTGTGAATTTTGTGGCACTTCTTGCACGTTTCTTTACATGATTGCGCCTTGTGATCCGTTTCAAGACAAATGTAACACGCACTTTCCCTGCTTATTATTTCTTTTATTCGCATGGGTGAAACATTGTGCGTACAATTTGTTGTTCTATGTCCCGTTTGTTTGCAAATTAAGCATTGCTTGTATATGGCAATTTCATTGTATATTTGTGCTATTTCTTTCTGTTCTTCACTTACAATGATAATCTGCTTGTGTATCTCATTCAGAGGCCGTATTCACCACTCCGTTTACCCCTGGTGAAAACTGTCTCTCGGAGAAAATTTACCTAGAGAGCGAGAGAATTTAAAAAATTAGCATTCACCACTTTCTCTCCTTCCCCAAATATGCGTGGAGAGAGGGGTAAATTGTGACCGAGGTTTGCTCGGGTAAAAAAATTTCCCCTTGGAGAATTTTCGAATTTTTTTAGTTATATGACTTTATACTATATTAATATTGTATTTTTAGAGCTTATAGCATATCTAACTTTAAAAAAAGCTATTCTCACTTTGCTTTAGAATGGATTTTTGGCAGATGAATCTAAAAATAGCATGTTTTAAAATAAATACCATGATTTGAACGATTTCTTGGTTTACTTTATCACGGGCGACTAATTAAACCAACTAATTTTCCCCCTCATTTTAGCTTCATGTATGTAAGGCTGCATTTCTTCGCTATTAGCCCAAAGTTTAGAGGATCAGGCAAGCGTGTCCCTGATACGCCGCAAGGTTTCTCTTGGTTATAAGGGGAACCTCCTCAACTCATCACCCATTAGAAAAGCAACGAAAGATATTTTGTGAACTACTTATCTCCTCTTTTTTACGCTTTCTTTTTTCCTAAGTATTGCCGAAAATCTTCAGATTTTATTAACCAATTGTTCAACTAATTGCAAATATTTCCCTAATATAACTTCAATCGTTTAGAAACATTTCGCTATGTCGTGAGCAAAAAAAACAAGTTCCGAAAGTAAAAATTTAAGAAAAATGAGACTATAAAGGGTTAAATTTAAATATAGTACAATCTAGACACTTGCAAAGTAGAAAAATAATGAAGCAATGAAAATTAGAAGTTAAATATGACAAAACAAAGTAGTTTACTCCATTATTGCATCATGCTTTTTCAAAATGGCACAGGAAAAAAATTAATCTCTAGTCAAAAATTCTCCATATGCTAAATTCCACGTGAATACGTTTGCAGTTCGGACATAGGTAAATTTTCTCCAAAGAGAGGGGTAAATCCTCTCTAGAGACAAGTTGTCTCTAGAGAAATTTTACCCTCGAGTGGTGAATACGGCCTCTGAAGAGTTTCTGTATCCCATTCAAATCTTTCTCTGCGTTCTTGACGGGTAACTTCTGTGATTACTTCTTGTGGAAATTTCATTTTAACTGTATCCCTGAATAATATTGTATCGATATTCTCGTACATAGCCATTCGACCAGATAGTGCTCTTAGCTGGAAATACGTGGATGTAAGACTTCTTGGGTGCATTGTTGCTACTGGTGTATTCTTTATAGCCGAGTTTATTGCGCGTTTCTTAATTATTGGATCATTGTATTGTTCCATCAGACAATCGACTGCTAGGTCGTAATTGTCACTGGTTGTTGGAAATTGATCAAGCATATTTTTTACTGATCCGTCACAAGAATTTTTTAGCATACACAATTTCTGTACTTTGGTGTAATCTTGTGAATGGACCATTTCGTTGAACAGTTCCCAAAATGTATCAAACTGTGTATAATCACCTGAGAACGTCGGTATTTTAATTTCGACTAGTCCTCTGTCTAGTTTGACATTTTGTTTGTATATCGCAGTGGATGTTTGTGAGCAATCCCGATACGTATTCCTTATATTTTTAATTTCTTCTAACCTTTTCTCGTTAATTGGAGTCGTGCTAAAAATTGGTACATTTTTGGAAACTTTTGGCGTTGCCTGAATGTTATTACTATTATTCTGCACATTGCTAACGCTCCTTGAATCTTGCGTAGATCTAGTCCTGTCCAATGTGCTATGTTGATTATGTGAAGAATTTGCTCGTGCAAGATTCCGTTGGATTAATCGTTGATCGGATGACGTACCAGTTGTGGTTGAGACATTTTTCTAATTCTACCCTCATTTCTTCCAATTGATCATAAATCTTTTCTGTCTCTCGCTCAATTAAATGTTGTTCAAATTCTTCTTTAAGTTCTTCCTCATTTATTTTGTTTCCTTCCTCTTCACATTCTTTTATTTTTCGTTTATAACTTTCAACCGTTTCTAACATCCTCGGAACTGTCACTGTATTTTGATTTATATTCTTTTCGAATTCTTCCCTGGACAGAAAGAACAGAATTAACGGCTTGGTTAATTATCTCGTGCTTAATCTCTTAAGTGACGTCAAAAGTTGTTGTTGAGATCGAGGAGTCAAATTCTGACTACTCATTATGACTTATTCAACGAATAAGTAGGGTCTGGTTATACCGCAAAGGGTTGTTATCCCGCAAGGGGTCGTTATCCCGCAAAGGGGTTGTTATCCCGCAAAGGGGTTGTATGAACTTCTTCCGGGACTGGACCCGGACGGTGTTCGAACCGTGTAATTTCCCGAGAATGGAACTCGGACGGTGCACCACTGACACAATTAAGTGCACAATGGTAGGGCAACGTTTATTCGAGAGAGATGGACAAGTTTTTCACTGCTTATCCGGACGATAGACAAGACGCGACAACCACAGTCGGCCAGTAGAATGACAAGCTTTTCACTACTTGTCTGAAGAAACAGGCGCGGCACCACTGCCGGCCAGACGATGCACAATCCCAGGATCCATAGGAGCTGGCCTCCACACCAGTCCTCAGCAGCTGACCGTAATTATTAGACGAGTTGACTTATTTCTAGACATGCTTAATATATGTACTTCCGATGGTAATAATATTACGTTTCGGTCACGAAAGTCGTGACAATCATGTCTTAAATCTACATATTTTGAATCGGAATCTATAAAAAGTGGACAATATTCTGCGTTTAAAATCAAACCAGGCCTTTTTAATACACAAAATGGCCATTTATTAGATGCGATAAGTATTCCAGTTTTTTTTTGCCAAGAATTTGCTAACTTCTTCTCATTACCAGGTCCTGGTGTTGGGAGCGCACCAGCTTTTAGAATAATATAAGTTGCCTAAAAGGAGGCAAAAAAATCTGAAAACTAATGACATAAAATAAATGGCCATTTTGTGTATTAAAAAGGCTTGGTTTGATTTTAAACGCAGAATATTGTGCACTTTTTATAGAATCCGATTCAAAATATTGTCCTCTTTTTGTAAATTTAAGACATGATGGAACCCAAACTTTCCATTCAAGGACTCTTTTCCACGATAAATTATTGTCCTCTTTTCACGTAACCAAAATAACCCCCTTTTTAACGGAAACCACCCTCTAGCTATGGATCTTCTTTCGCGTTACTATTATAAAAAAGCGTTACTATCAATATCTTCCCCGTTTTTGCATTATATGTAAGACGGTTCTCGCATCCGCGTTTGTGTAATATGGGAGATTTATCTAAGAAAAAATATTGAAAACTTTTTTATACGTGGGTTTGTTGAAAAATGCAAACTGTGTAAGCAAGTTGCTGCGTAACCAAACTAATTTATTTAGAACTCTTCGGCAGCTAAAACTGGAGGTGCCAAAAATGCTACGCCGAGAAGTCCCAGAAAAGTTCCAAATCCAGCGCCACTCAAGAAACACTACAGGGAGACTCTAGAAACAAATGGTCCCATCTTCCCACCAAAATTCAAACCACTTCCCAATGACGTCACTTTACTCTACGATGGAAAGGTAACTCAATTTTGAAAGTGAGCACGCATGTCCTTTTCAAAATGAGGGATTCCCCCTTGTGTTACTTGTGCTATGGAATTGTGCATTTACAACGGTACACGCTTATTCTCGACTCCCATTATTCTTTCGTTCTAAAACGGACTCGGGACTCATTGAAGCTTCTACTTTTGATTATTTGCGTCGAATGTGTTCGATGCGAATCAACCCAGTCCGCATCAGTTGCGAGAGTGTAAATGTAAATTTCCTATTCAGACTGTGAAACTATCCGAGGCCGCGGAAGAAGTGGCAACATTCTATAGGGACGCGAAGCTGGAAAACTATGTTGAGGCGGACAAAAAGAAACTGAAGAGAAATTTTCTTGCAGATTGGAGGAAGGTGGAAAGCTATGATAGTAATAATAATAATAGTAATAATAATAATAATAATAGTAATAAAAGTAGTTACAATAATGCTGTGTATGTGTATCAAAGGTATTACTTCTGTGATACAACAGAACTGAGCGACAAGAGAGTGAGACGATCTTCGAATAACGGGTTTATTAGGGACGAAGACGGGCGAGGCGATATAATGAGCGTAACGATAAGCGATGAGTGTTTAGGCCGTAGCCCTTATATACGGATGGCTACGTGCAGATCAAACACCAATAATATAAACACTAATAACTTGGGGGTAGTTGCAATTAGATAATTTGCCAACGGCAAGACAGAGTGTGCTCCACTGATCACTAAGGACGAAAAGATCAGTGAGCAGATGTGAGTGAGTAACACGTGAACAACATAAGTAACAAAGCAACAAACTACAAATAAATCTTAGGTATACCGTAATACCTAACAATAATAATAATGGTAATAATAGTAATAGTAATAAATAATATAATAAAAATAGTAATAGTAATAGTAATAGTAATAATAGTAATAGTAATAGTAATAGTAATAGTAATAGTAATAGTAATGTAATAGTAATAGTAATATAATAGTAATAATAATCGTAATAGTAATAGTATAGTAATAGTAATAGTAATAGTAATAATAATCGTAATAGTAAATAGTAATAGTAATAGTAATAGTAATAGTATAGTTAATAGTAATAAATAATAATAATAATAATAATAATAATAATAATAATAATAATAATAAACAATAATAATAATAATAATAATAATAATAATAATAATAATAGTAATAATAATAATAATAATAATAATAATAATAAATTTTAGTGCATGACTGACAAGGAACGCGAACAGATAACAGACATAGAAAAATGCGACTTCGCGAAAATCTTTGCTTATCTCGAGGAACAGCCTAAGAAGAAGGAGCAAGAAAATGTTGAAGAAAAAGAGGTGCGCTTGCATTTTTACAAACAAATCAGTGTTTGAAAACCATATTCATCTGATTCCCCGAAACTTGCGCTAGGCCTCCAGTGCACATTAGAGCTTGAAATCAATCCATCTAGGAGCTCGATAAAGTTTTCGGATTTGCGATTGTCGACGGTGAAAGGGTGGAATTCGCTAAACCCCGTGTGGAGCATCCAGGTTTATTTTTTTATAAAGCGAGCCCGCTTTATTAAATCAGTTGGACAGCTGGATTCTCATGAAAATATATATAACCAAACTAGAAGTGACGCCAAATCGCGCAGTACGCTACACAAGAGCAAAAAACTTATGGCTTGGAGCTGCATTCTAATGTAGAATATGACAATAATATATCGTACTAAAGCCTAGTTATTATAAAGAGTTCTAAATGTGTACATACAATTGTGTATCAGAAATGGCCAATAATTTTTAGCATCTCCATAGCCGAGTGTTTATTAAAAAAAACCAGACGGCTATCGCCGCCTGGAGCGACTTTCAATGTTTATGTCGCGGCCAGTTAGTTCATTGCAACGTATCTTGAAAAATCATAAAATACGGTTTGATTTTGCTTGCTCAACACTGGGCTCCGATTCTCCTTTTATAGCCTCTTAGATATTCTAATTTTCGTTTCGTTCACAAAAACAAAAGACCAAGTAAACTCTTCTCCTTTATATAATAAGACAAGCTGTCAATGAGTCGTCAATTTAGGCATCTAGCTAACGAGAGGAGATAAATTGGGCCGTATCAAGCCTCGAGTGAAGCCCAGTGATGTGACTGTTAACTGCTCCACGTAAGTTTATTTATTGTGCGTTTTCTCATGTTTACAGAGATTAATGTATGTGCTCCATGAAGTTGTATTTCATGATTACAGGCGTGGTGGAAGTCTACCTAACGAAATAAAAGACGAAAATAAACTTGAAAAGAAAGCTGTTTGTTCTTGTTGGGACGAACTCCAGGGTACACACAACTACATTTACTTGTGCCCCACGAGAAAACATGCCGTAAGTTTCAAGAGAACACACACGTTCTCAAGCCTCCGCAATTCACATTTCCCTATGCCTAATAATAAAAGACATAATATTTAATGTGCAATGATTAAGCAAGAAGATAATGAGGAGAAGTACGAGAACGCACGTGCACTGAAGAGGATGAAACCCTCTCTGCGAAAGGTAGGTTCAAGGAAACACTAATATATTGGCTGAAAAAAACTTCAGAATTTGCTTCAGTCATTATTGATATAAAAAAAATTTCAAAAGCCCCAATTCTTAAATTATTTTGAAAGATTTGAGTCTTTGGGGTAGCTCAAATAACATTGCATTCTTCTTTGAATTTATTTAGCGTGACTGTTTTTTACATTCATTTCGTGAAGCTTCAACTTTCATCTTGTTTTGTTTAGACGTTAGGTATACGAATTTCAGTTTTATGAAAAGACCTGTGGAAGCGCCAACCTCAACGAACAAGAGATCGCCGTCGTACTATACCTGCTCGACCATGTATGCTTTTCATTGACTTTCGAGGCAAATTATTATCCATTGCTTTTAGATATATTTGCTGTTGAATATTGTGTTTCTTTAGGAAGGATTTCGAGTGGGTCGGGAACAAGATGATACAGATAATGTGGAACTCTGCACTCTCCAAGTTAAACATATCAGATTGTTCGCCGAGAAAGCAGAAGCCAAGTGAGTAAAAATAGAAATAGGCCGAACATTTCAGCACATTGGAATGGATAATATATATATCACCAGCCGTTCGAAGAGCCCTACAGGCTCTTCTCCGACTGGAGGAATCGGCCTTCGGCCGATTGTTTCCCTATTTAAAAAAAAGGATTGCTACAATTTAAAAAGTTAACTCTCGTCTCTTTCTCCTCCCACACATTCACACGTCTCTGATTGTGGAAACGTATAATAATCAGTTTGGATCACCACTCGCCTAATGCTACCATGCAAATTTGCTATTGAAGGTGCTGTATGTAGGGCAGAGAATTATCCTTGTGATAAGCTAGCATAGCTCAGCAGGTAGAGCGTTGGACTGTGAAGCGAGAGATTGTGTGCTGCTGTGGGTTCGAATTTCGAATCCCGTCAGCAGCAAAGATTTTGTATGTTCTCATTCGATAGTGAATAGAAAATTTTCTTTATGAAAGGATTTCGTTGCGTACACACGCGGCTTCAAACAAAAAAGTAAACTCTTCTCCTTTATATAATAAGATATTGAATATCATATTGCACAAAGACAATTCGAACCCAGAAAAAAGCGGAGTCCATTAGGCGCTTCGAAAAATCAATCACGTTAGCGAGCCTGACTATTGTGTGAAAGCGAAATGCTAGCCCCTTTGGAAAATTTTCATATGATAAGCAAATCCCATGTATCCTATGCTAATTTTGCACGATCGTCCACGGGTATCGTACAAAATTAGCATAGGATACATAGGATTTGCTTATCATATGCAAATTTTCCAAAGGGGCTGGCATTTCGCTTTAAACTTACGGCCAACCCAATTCAAAACAAAATAAAAAGAAAAGGCAATTTGCAGGAATGTTGTTGAATTCGACTATCCGGGCAAGAGTTCGGAGGTGAACAAACGGGATGTGAGTTTGTTTGAAACTTTAACTTTGTGTCCTTGTTGGGTTTTTGGTAGAATCATACAACCCCACTCCCAAAGAAAAAGTAATGTTTTCAGATCTTGCTTCCCATTCCATGAAAGTTTATGTTCCGCCTCCTTTTATTAAAGGGACTATGCATGCCCTTTTTGAAGTTAAGCTGTATTAATAGAATGTGTGTGAAAACCCCGTGAAAACCCGCCAGTTTCACAAGAGAAGTGTATGCAAAATGTGTGACAAATACTAATAAACAGCCGCACATTCGCATGCAGCAAATACGAATATTAGAATTGACCTACTCAGTGCCTATTTAAATGCAAGTCTGGTATGGAAACGCTATTTTCGCGTTTGTTTTGGGCATTTTGACAGCTTACATATTCGCTTTAAAGGGTGAGGTCCACCTCAGAAAATACAAAAGTTATTAGTTTTATTAGTTTTCCCGTGTCTGTATCTACCAGAATAACTAAAACAAATTTGGCCGAAAATTATTTCCGACGAAATATGGAGCAAGAAATGGCCCTCCAGTACCATTATTACGATAGGCGTCGATGGGGTGTGGTGCATGATAAACCGCGCTCTCGCTACCGTTGTTTGGGGACAATGAAAGGGTGGGATTATGGCTGTGCGTTTGTTGCTTTTTTAAAACCATGCGTTTTTTTTTTGCCAAGCCAAACAAAGCACAATTAATCCCGTTTTTCTTCTCAACCAACATGTAAAAAGGATACCAGGCTACCGTAATCCGAGGTACTCAAGCTGGACCATTTTTTGCTCATATTTCGTTGGAAATAATTATCTGTCAAATTTGTTTTAGTTATTCTGGTAGATACAGACACGTGTAATCTAATAAAAATAATAACTTTTTTGTTTTCTGAGGTAGACCTCACCCTTTAATGACCGTCCACACTTTGAGGTTCCCGTCGATCCACGTGTTTTTAAAATCCTTCAAAGATGCAGTACAGAGGGATCAAACAAGGAAGAAAAGAAGGACCCAGGAGATAGGCTATTCAACATAAATGTGAGTAGTTTCTCACATGTGCCCAAGTAGAGTAATGATAGGCGGGTCTTCATTCAACGAATCTGGGAGTGGACGAGTGGTAATTCTTCGATAATGGTGTACTGATTGTATTCTAGGCGGACGATGTGACTGCTTATCTGAAAGGGCTGTTCCCAGGAATCAGAGTCACACCTAAAGTCTTCCGTACCTGTGTTGCATCTGACCTCTTTGAAAGAGCATTGGCTCAATATTCTGCCGAAGGTACAAGTTGGGATGTAGTTACAGGCGAACATCCGGTTTCTTTTTCTTCCATATACTGAAAAGGCTGTTTGAACGGAAGCAAGTATTTCACACTAGCTAACACAGGCTATTCATAATGACCTTATTCCTTTAAAAATGTACATAATACACGTGGGAGCCACGGTGAACTTAATTATTTGTGCCTTATTTTTAGCATGGCCCAAGGGTTCGGACAGTCAACAGTTCGACGCCGCCATGCGAGAGAATATGCTGATCTACGCACATCGCCTTGCCAATCTGGACGTGGCGCTCCAACTCAATCATCGAGCGACGCAGCAATTACACAAGAAGAAAATTGAAGAGGTTTATATTGATTTTTTTTTTATTAAAAGAACCCTTAAAACTTTAGGTAACTGCAGAGTGCAGATGCATCCCGTGCGTTACAAAGGTTTAGGTTTGCGGTTTGCGTGGCGTGGCGTGCGTGACAAAAGTTCTGTGACATCCATATACTATGTACTATGTACCATGATGTTGCTCTGGTATGTGGGATTAATCTCCATAAAAACCTTTATGATAGATTTTGAACATGGAGAAACAACTCGAGGTAATCAAAAATGACGCGGAATTGGAAGGAAACAAGAACGCTGTGGACCGCTTGGGAAAGCAGCTCACATTTCTCGTGCGCTACAGAAAGATGAAGGTTTGTGATAATTCTTTATACTGTGGAAAGTGGAATGGTGCCAGAGTATGCATCATGCAATATATACAACACCAGACGGCTATCGCCGCCTGAGACGACATCAAATGTTATGTAAACGATACTTCGACGTGCGCATATTTATATGAAACACCAGAAGCTTATATTCCAACGTTTATGTTAAAGGGACGGGCCCATCAATTAAAACATGCATTTACGAAATGTTCATAATGTATATAAAGCATTTTTATTACAATATATACAAACGACTTTCACCTAGCGATGAGCGCATCGAAACAAATCCTCGAGGGCGAGAGTAGGTGAAAGTTGGTTTGTATATATTGTAATAAAAATGCTTATATACATTATGAACATTTCGTAAATATATATTTAGTCTGATGGGCCTGTCCCTTTAAGAGATCCTATTACGCTTAGTTTTGGAAATATGCGAAGAGCTGCCTTCTTATACGAAATGTCTGAAACGTAGAATACTTTGGTGTGGTCGTATTCACAAATAAAATCATCCGGCTTCAAGCACTTTCTCCTTTATATAATAAGACAATTATCACTTGTTACAAAAGTACATCGCATAATCTGCGTTCTTTCTGTAAGAAAACTACAGCATGTCAGAGAGGTGATTGTGAAAAACATATTTCATACCGTAGTGCTAAGTGGAAATTATTGGGAAAAGTAGGTGTCCAAAGATGAACAACGCTGGGCACTTTTTATTGTGCAATTAGGTCAGAACACTTATTCGACTTGCGCTTTAAAAGAATGCGGCCAGTAGATCAAGGAGATTTAAAGGGTCAGGCCCATTTCAAATGACCCCTATTTTTGATGATTCCACCTGATTCTTCATGTCAAATATAGTAGGATATGATATTTTCCTAATTTTCAAGCTCAAAATTCACGCAGTATTCGGCAATTTACCATTGCCAGTCATACCCAACTATTTATCGCAGTTGTGCCGCCCCTTCGCGCTAATTGGGCAATATGCTCTATTGGGCGTGGCAATTGCGATATTGGCCAATGAGCGCAAAGGGGCGTGCCAACTGCGATAAATAGTTGGGTATGACTGCCCACGGTAAATTGCCGAATAGTGTGTGAATTTTGCGCTTGAAAATAAGAAAAATATTGCATCCTACTATATTTGACATCGAGAACTAGATGGAATCATAAAAAATAGGGGTCATTTGAAATGGGCCTGACCCTTTAACGTTAGCTATTGAACAAAAAAACTGGTGTTCTGTCGCCTCACCCGGCGAAAATATCGTTGTGCGGTACTTGAACTTATTTCCATAAAATAAAAGGAAGAGAAAAAAACGTTGTTTACCGCACTTATCGAAATCTACCTTTGAAATGCCTTTGCAGGAAAACTTCAAAGATGCTCATTGGATGCAATCACTGGAGTACTATATAGACCCACGTATCACTATCGCTTGGTGCACTAAGTACAAGATCCCCGTGGAAAAGGTAGATTATTTTATTATTAGGCAGAAAATGACATATGGACTGTATTTCCCCTAGCCGTTTCCTGGAGAGAATTACTTAAAATACTT
The DNA here is from genome assembly GCA_036852015.1 of Pelodera strongyloides. Taxonomy (NCBI): domain Eukaryota; kingdom Metazoa; phylum Nematoda; class Chromadorea; order Rhabditida; family Rhabditidae; genus Pelodera; species Pelodera strongyloides. The sequence continues at coordinate 91,390 of JAANDG010000324.1, forward strand.
GTGTGTGTACTCTGATGGAAAGGAGTGTCTTGGTTACTAAAGTACAACGTTAAGATTATGGGATTGCTTGAGGTAACCTCTCCCCATGTTCTTCAAGGCGATGTCCGCACTTTAGTTTACGTACTATACATATGCTATTTAAGACTACTCATTTAGGTTTTCACCGAGCGCGTCCGCGAGATTTTCCGTTGGGCTATTGAGGAGTTTAAGTTCTGAGCAATAAGCCGGTTTCAATATGTTGCGAATAGTCGCTTTTGTATAACATTCTTTTACTATTATTCCATTTGATTTTTCGTTAGATGACCGATTGCTGAAATTGAGCTAAAAGTTGAAAGATACTGACGTTCCTGATTTCAATCTTTCAATTCCTCCTAATTATTTAAATATCAACGTGCGTATGTATGTGTTTGTCACCATGTACCTGAATGCCTGTGTGTTTTGTGAAAAACAGGGCTTAAAAGCCTGATGTTATATCGCTTTGACGTGGAAGAACTTGAATGGCAACCAAGTCTTCGAAATTAGGTGAATTGCTGCAATATACAAATATACTACGCTTTAGTCGCTTCTTAGATATTGTGTTTTCTTGTTTGTTTTTTATGTTTTCATACTGCTTGAGGATTTTTAACCATAAATGCTAAAATGTGTTTTTCTTTATGTTTTCATACTGCTTGAGGATTTTTAACCATAAATGCTAAAATGTGTTTTTCTTTATCTTTTCATTCTGCTTGAGGATTTTTAACCATAAATGCTAAAATGCGTTTTTCTTTATGTTTTCATACTGCTTGAGGATTTTTAACCATAAATGCTAAAATGCTTTTTTCTTTATGTTTTCATACTGCTTGATGATTTTTAACCATAAATGCTAAAATGTATTATGTGAATGTGCATTGCTAATTTCCCACATAGCCGATTTCGTAATTTTTTTGGAAGTCTTAAGTCTTAAGTAGATAATCTTATTATATAAAGGAGAAGAGTTTACGTTTTGTTTGAAGCCGCGTGTGCACGCAACAAAGCTCATTCATAAAGATCTGCTCGCAGAAATGGAACATACAAAAACCTTTCCCTCCGGCGGGATTCGAACCCACCGTGAGCACACCTAACTCTTAAAGGGTCAGGCCCATTTCAAATTACCCCTATTTTTGATGACTCCATCGGATTCTCCGTTTCGAATATAGTAGGCTGAATTTTTTTCCAATGTTCAGTTGCGAAATTCACGCAGTATTCAGCAAGTTACCATGGCCAGCCATACCCAACTATTTATCGCAGTTGCCACGCCCCTTCGCGCTAATTGGGCAACATCGCAATTGCCACGCCCAATAGAGCATATTGCCCAATTAGCGCGGAGGGGCGTGACAACTGCGATAATTAGTTGGGTATGGCTGGCCATGGTAAATTGCTGAATACTGCGTGAATTTTGCGACTGAAAATTGGAAAAAAATCAACGGAGGTGCAAGTGAAGTAGTTCTGAAAATCAACGGAGGTGCAAGTGAAGTAGTTCGACAAGGTTTAGCTTTTCCAGTCGTGACTTAAACGAGGCACCGGAGGGTGCAGTGATAACGTCGTCCGGGAGCAAGTGATAGCATCGCACCGCTCTATGAAAGAACGGATTGCTCAGTAAAGAGTTACGAGTGAAGTGTGTTGCCAGCTGAAAGCGGTTTCGACGACCGAAAGTCAGTCTCCACCTTACATATTTGCTAGGTCGTAGTCTAGAAGTACCACGGATTATTTTATAAAGACAGGACAGCACAAATCGATAACAGCACTACGAGCAATAAGCGGTGATAAATTGTAAAGCTTCAATCGCGAACAATATGAAGGAATAGTATTATCGACGGATAGGGAATCACGAGGGTAAGAGCAACGGTAGAAAAGCATTCTAGTGAACAATCTTTGGATATTTTCAATTTTATTAATGGATTTCTTCAAATATGGACTCCAAACGGAGGATGAGAATTCAATTATTGGTAAAATATATGTCTTGAAAACGGTAATATAAACGTCAAGCGATCTAACAGATAAGGAACGAAAAAGAAGAAATACTTTAGATGTAGCTCGGGACACAATTGAGTCAATATGCGGGATAAAATTGAGTTTTTCATCAAAAATGACACCAAGATCGCGAATTTTGTCAATAGGTGTTATAGCTTGAGAGGAAATAAAGTACGGAGAACGTTTATTAACTTTTCCAAGATAAAGACAGAAACATTTAGAAGGAGCACTATTAAGATCCCAGTCTTTACTTACACCATTTAAGGAACAAATCAATTGCTTTTTGAAGGTTAAGAATGATATCGGGATCATCAGTTTTGTGGATAGACTATATTTTAATGTCGTCAGCAAACATTCGAACTTGAATTGAGGAATGAATAGATAATAATGAGGGCACTTCACACATATAAATGAGGAATAATAGAGGCCCTAGAATAGATCCTTGTGGAACTCCACTAGTGGAGTCAAAAACGTCAGATAGTGCACTATCAATTTTTACTTGGAACGAACGAGAAGTAAGGAAAGACTCCAGCCAGAGATACAATTGCCCTGATATACCAATTCGAGATAAACGATAAAGAAGTAGTTTATGATTAACACTATCAAACGCCTTAGCAATATCAAAGTAAACAATGTCTACACAGAATCCTTTAGAAAGAGAATCAAGGAAGTCGAATTGAACATCCACAAGCTGATCATTTACAGAGCTATTACGGATGAAGCCAAATTGTTCACGGGGGATAATATTGAAACGGTCAACCCAATCTACATGTTGATTATCCAATCTTATTTATCCAATCTTTTCCATAACTTTAGACATAGGGAGACAGAAATAGGCCGAAAATTGCTTGGATATTTTGATAAAGGAACTTTGGGTATAGGAACGACAATTGATCGTTTCCATTGATGGGGAACAGTATGAAAATACATGCTAGCATTTAAGATGAACCTTACAGGAAAACAAAGTTCAGAAGCCATTTTCTTTAAAACGATTTGGGGAATACGATCATAAGTAAGGGATGTTTTTTCTTTCAGTGAGATTAGAGTCTTATAAACAGTTTCACTTTCGAAAAAGATAGATGAGAAGTGTGAATTGTACTGGATAGGAAAGATAGGTAAATCATCTTTAGGTGTATTTTTGTAAACTGAATGAAAGTAACTAGCCAACAAATTAGCCTTTGCTAAAGGACTATGGTGCTTAGTACCTAGAGAAAAATACAAAGGGACACGTACTGATTATTGGCTTAGACTTAATTTTATATCCAAGATAACGATAAAAACTTCGTTTGTGTAAATTTGAATATAGACGTTTTTCCTTGTTTGCATTGTATTTACGAAGATGAAATTGAAGATCACAAGAGATTTTATCATAAAGAACGGAATTCGACGGATCTTTAGAAATAAGTTGAAATATACGATCTCTTTGCAACAGAAGATTTTTAATGTGAGGCGGATAGGATTCAAATGGAGTTTGGCATTTCTTCAAAGGGACATGTTTAGACAATAGAGATTGCAATAGCGAGGAGAAACGATCGTATAATTCAGATACGCATATGTAGTTACTGAATAAAGTAAGCCAATCGGTATTACGTAAATCATTTGATAGGGCTTCAAAATTACATTTATGATAATTGGGTACTGTAGTCACCGCATCAGAAAACAAGGGGAAAGCGCGATTAAATTGCTGAGTAGAGTGATCAGCAGTTGCGGATAGTGGTGGTAATGACCTTGCTTCACAGTCGAGCACTCTACCTGTTGAGCTATGCGAGTAAATCTCTGCTCTAGATAAGGGCAAGGGCACTTTCAATAGGAAATTTGCATGGTACAATTAGTCGAGACGGGAGTTCAGAATCATATTATACGTTTCCACAATACTCTGCCGACGTGTGATTGTTGAGAGGGAAAGGAAGTGGAGTAAGAGTTCAGCAACATGATGACTCATCATCTCCCTGTTTGCCCAGGAATCCGAGTTGCTCTTAGGCCTTACAGGCGACACTGTGAAAGATTCCGAACTTTCACTCTCAGCTCTTACTCGTTTAGCCCTCTCAAGCTTGCCCATAATTGTATCTAGTTTGATTGATCTTTGGACTCAGCAATCACAGACAGCAAATGAGACAGAGAGAGATCGGGGAGAGAGTGCAGGTACACGAGAGAGCGCAGAGAACTTCAGTGATCAACGAACACCCAAAAATGGTCTCACCGATTAAGGTCCGATGTTTCTTGAAGGTTCTTGGCCCGCCGACTCGGGCTTTTCGCAGGTTTTTCCACAGTCTGGTACAGAATTACGAGACGTACAGATAGATATCAATTTCAACGAAGTGCGTGGATAATTGAAGGATTTATAGCCCTTCGAATAAAATTAGCTGGGGCAATGCCGCGAGGCAGCCGCACAGCAAGACGACAACAACACAACTGCAACATATATTATTTCTTTTCTTTTTTTTACATTAGGATAATTTATCCTGACTAAAGGTAACGTACGATTCTCTAACAGTATAAGACTTAGGATTCGACACGAAATGCGCAACATATAACATATTTCGATGTTTCGAATACGCTTCTCACACTTGCAATTATAAGAGAACTAAACATAGACTAACTACGTGTAGGTTACGCCAACACAATCAAACGAGACACTAATAAAGAGGAGGATATGATGAAACACTACATAGCAAACGTGATCATAGGCATAGCGAGTGATAACATATCAGAGAAACGTACTTATACGAATAATATGCATAAGGTAGGGTTACGGACGTTACGGTGAGAGAAGCGTGGTTTATGAAAAGAGTGGCGAAATAAATTGACAATAGTTATGTTCCCGCGGCCTTGGCGCGTTTAAGATGATGTGGTTGAGCCTTACACTTATCGTTAGAATAAGCACACTAATAAACACTACACAACTAACAGTAATATATGTAGAGAACGAAACTTTCGCAAAAGGTTCTTGTTCCGAGAAATTAAAATATAAACAATTTACTCTTCATGGTTCAATACAGCTATGCATATTCTAAATGATGAGTTGTACAATAAAATATTCGAAATTCGAAAGCGTAACCTCGAATATCGTCGATAAATATTCCTTGTTGAATAAAAGATAAAAGCTAAAGTGTACCGGCCGGGTTATATCAACCAAATCCGCAGAAACGGTGCACCGGAGTCCGGTTCATTTCTGAAGACGAAAGAATTGGCCTTTAAACTTCCCGGGGCCAATTTTCTCGGAAGCCGATTTATCTCCGCCGGGTTTACCCAGCTACCAACTTTTACACCATTGATGAGGTGGCTTGTTGAGTATCGCGAATAAATAGTCCCAGGCTTGGTTCACGGACGGTGTAAAACTGAAAATATGTGTTTAAAAATATTTATCTCTTGGACACTTCCTTATAATAAACAATAACTTTGCTGAAGCCCTAAAGAATGTCAGCTAAATTGATATAAAAAAAACTATCATATTCATATTCATCATAAAAATGTTAACGCACTCTAAGTTCTTCTCCTGTAATTGCCATGCGTTGTTAATCGACCTCGATTGCATCACGGTATGTGTGCATTTCCACGAGCTGCCGAGGCTTCTATTCTAAAGGTAAAACATCAAGCACTTATCCGCATTAAAGTTCTTTGCGAAGAAAGATACATCACCAACGCGCAACTCGGCGAGTGCGCGGTGCAAAAAAAAGATGGCTGGTCGCACACTTCGCACTGTCTTCGCCAGATGCTCACTTGGTATGCGGTATGCCAAGAAAAAGGACAGATAAAAATACGCCCAGTGTTCGCGAAAGAGTAGCCAGTGCACTCGCCCGTAACGGCGAGAGTCCGGTGAGGCGAACACCCTTTTTTAGCCACGACCAACCGAGTTTCGCAAGCGCATCGCCATGATTCACCGAAAAATAATTTGCCAAATTGAACTTACCGAGGTTCGTTGTCTTCCGGAAAACCACTGGGTGATTTGGGACTCAGCTCAGTGTCCCTTGTGCCATGGATTCAAGACGAGCTCTGAGTTGAAAACAGTTCTCATTCTCATATAATAAACACGTAACACTACCACCAGCTGCAGAGGAATTTCACAACATTTGGTAAGGTTAGTGTTTGTACTAGTCGTTATCCCAAAAGAATGCCTAACAAACGGCAGTAAATGGCACAAACACTTTAAAAGCACATCCTGAATAGCTCACAATTATGATCAGTATATCAGCTGTGCGCAACAAAGATAGTACGAAATTGTGGGTACAAGTTGAAATCTCCTTGTTGCATAGATGTTCATCTGCAAAAGCAGGTATACTTAAGCAGATGCATAAATAAATTTGCGGGAAATTGGTGTGCAACGAGAATGCAATGCATCCACGGTGAACTTCGGAATGTCCAAAGGAGGAAGGCCCGAAAAGTGGGGAACAGCTGGCACGCCACAGGTGTGCCAAAAGAGACTGCACGCAAAATACAGTCTATGAAAAAAGAGCAAAACCGCTGCACCCAGCGAAAACAAATATTTTCGATTTATGGACAGCTGGACAGCTGTCTGGTAAGAATGTACTGTCGCGAGTACGGTATCGGAATTGGCAGGGCCAAAGGCGTACGGTAGAACCTGTTCGCCGGCCCCCCCCCTCCATTCGGGCACCCCGCTCCGGCGCTGTGTAGTTTATGTACTTGCGCGTACGTGTTAAACTCAGTAATTTCATGTTTGATACAAAAACTCAATAGCACGCATAATCATGGATGATTTTCTTCTTCTTACGATATTGCAAACGATACTTGTCAAGTGTATAATAAAGGATTTATTATTGTAGCACACGCAATAAATAGCAAACGATTCAATAAAGCAAAAGAGTTGAGTCTTACAAGTGCTAGTAAGGTCTTATATAAGAACCCAGACAAGGCAGCAAGCAAGGAGGCCAATATGTAAAGAACCTCATATTGTGATGGGGTTTGCAAGTATCCAAAAAATTCGGTTTGAATCTGTCAATAAAATTCGGTTTGAATCGTATTTCTGCACGAAAACTGCATATATAATATGGAAAATTAAAAATATATTCTCGCGCCGTTCCAAGATACGGTAAATTTTCGGCATACTTGCATACCCCATTAGGAGTAAAAGTACGTATACGGGATGGCGCCGAGAAGAGCAATATTTATTGTTAGATAAACTACTTATGGCTAAGTCGACTTTGTCTAACAGGTAACGTGACAATAACCAAGTTCATAAAACAAGCACAATTCTGCGTCATAGAGACTGATACATAATCCTAAACTATAAGGCAAGGTTAGGCATATCATTCTAATCCAGATAATAATCGGTGAAATAATGTGCGGTTGCTGTAATAATAGTTATATAAGGAAGGCTGTATGAAATTCGCAAAGAGAGTCCTGTGACTACAATAAAGGCCTTCGCTATTTTAAAGCGAAATCCCTGCCGGGTTTTGAAACACATCGTGGACAACTGAATGCTTATTATTTATGATGCTCGAATTTAGCTCGATTTTTTATCCTAATTTATGTTCATTTGCATAAGCTACGTAAGAATTTTGGTGTACTCGGCCGATATTTCGATTTAAAGCGTAAACTCAAAAATGATCGATACACTAGTGTTCCATGGTGAACGTCACCAATAATAGTTCCAGGCTCGATTCCCGACCGGTGCAAAACTGAAAATATGCGATTTATTAAAATATCACACGGCTAGCTCGTGGGCGCATACTGCATACTGGGCATACTAATATAAAATGTTTGAAATGTATTGTCAATAGTTATTGTAATAAGAAAACTAATTTGGTTAGTTTTGGAGTAGCTAAAAGTTGGATCTTATACCAAGTGCCTGAAAAGTAGTAACAGCAATGGTGCATTTCGCTTTGCGTGCCCCTTTATCTAAGATGAAGTACCGCCCGGTTTTGGATGTAAATTGTAATTCAGCTGTTCTCGATATAAGAGGAGTATAGAGCTGTACAAGCCTTACAGAGTATTTGTTTAGCTGTACTAAAACTAATTGTTCACTCCAATAGATTCTACGAATTGCATATAGTAGAATGCAATATTTTTCATTTTTCATCTGTCGAATTCACGCAGTAATGGGGTTTCCAAGTATGGCTGTTTTTCCTTCCTTGTATAGAAAGAAACTACCGTATTTTGGAACTACACGATAATATTTACAAACGCTTTTAGAGGAAGGAGCCACGGCATTTTTTTCAACATTTTTCAACTGTCAATAGCTGCGGTTGCGTCCACGGATAAAAGGATGTACTATGCGTTCGATCGCCTCTTTTTTGTTCATAGCATGGCGCATTGTTTATAATGCAAAATAAATTTTAAAGGTGTTATCAAAATTACGGTAAATTACACACGAAATGCCTCTTTGATATACTTGGAAGCACAACGCACTGTAAGTCCACGTTCCAAAATAAACCGCTTTCTTTCTACACAATTTGTGCCAAACCAAGGAATAGATGTTTCTAGATTCAATTCGGAGACAAATTGATTGATATTCGCGTGTGGTTTTAAAAGCTGTTCCTCAATTTTAAAGTACCATTGGCTAATTTGCATATTTCCAATGATACGTCGTCTGGTTCTATTTCCTGAATTGTATCCTTACGAAATAATTTGAAAAATCCGGAAGTGCAAATTTTATGCTTTTGCTGTCTACACGCAAAAGCAGGCACTTCATGGACCAGCCATTTGTTTTTAAAAGTTGATACTTTTACTGTTTGTGGAGATTCTTTAAACGACATGATACATGTTGGAGATGTGGGAGGGAGAACAGGATTAAAGGAAGTAGTCATTGCACAGTCGACCATGCATAGGGACCCGCAAGCTCGCCGAAAAAGGCCGCGCCCTTCAACAAAGAGAGAGCGTACATATGGGATTACAGTACCCTAAAATGAAAATGTCCTTAAACATAGTTAAAACTTTACGAAAGTTTGCATATAATGTAAATCGGCTATCAGAAACTCAATGAGATGCCTTACAGAGCTGCAGCTCAATGTTTAGTGGGACTTTCATTCTGAATTTTAGTGAAGAACTTGACGCGCCGACTTGAAACTTTGTATATTCTCTCTTTATGATGCTTAGAACGTATACTGAAAGTTTGGTAGAAATCCATCGGTGCAATCTTTAGATATGAAAACCATGTTTTATACTTGAAAAAAACGCCTCTAGGCCTGTAAAATTCAAAGTAGGTCGTGCGCCCTCACCAAATTTCACAGTGTCATTCGTTGCAGCGCAACCTAATTTCTCCATTAATTTCAGCGAATTCTATCGGTGCAAACTTTTTTTATAACCATTTTTGTGTCAACACCATTTTTTGAATTCGCGGCAAAAAAACATGCTTCTCTGCCCCTTTCCTACGTTGAAGGCGGTGCGAGCGCAGAGAAAGAAGAGGGGATCATCGGCACTTTTCTTTGTCTGGCCTAAAATTTGCTTTTTTTCAGCCTGCTATTTGTTTTGAAGGTTGTTTACGTTTATTTGTTTAGTGATTGTGTTTGTTAATGATAAATGTTTGTTGTCTCTGAAAGTCAAACATGGTGGAATTTTCTTTCATTCGATTTTCAATTAAATTCGATTTTTCAATTTAAATTACTCGGATAGACAAATTTACTGTTGCTACATTCGTTTTTGATGCTTGTTTCCTCTTTTAGTGTAACCACGATTAAGCACATTTTCTTGCTTTCCCAGCTTCGGTCTTTTCCAGATTTGTCCAGCTTTCTGTGTATTCCCATCATTTTCATTGTAAGTTTCTTTCTGTTGGCCTGTAGGTTGCTTGTTTCTGCTTCTATTTTAAATAGTGTTTTAAAAAAGTTTTGTCTTTTTCCAGATTTGTCCAGCTTTCTGTGTGTTCCCATCATTTTTATTGTAAGTTTCTTTCTGTTGAATCTGCCCTCTTCTAGATTTGTCTGCCCTCTTCTAGATTTGTCTCCCAACTGCCGTTCGTTTCTTTCCTTCATTTCCCCAGAATCTGCCCTCTTCTAGATTTGTCTCCCAACTGCCGTTCGTTTCTTTCCTTCATTTCCCCAGAATCTGCCCTCTTCTAGATTTGTCTCCCAACTGCCGTTCCTTCTTTTGCTTCATTTCCTTCATTGTAATATAGTGTTGTCCTGTTGGCATTTATTTTAAAACACCCGGTCCGGTTCTATTAGTTGTATACGATTATTTTGTTTGTTGTGTTTCTTTTAAGTTGTAATTCCAGAATTCTTCGGCGACAATGCGGCTCACTATGCGAACTGGTGGAATAAGGATTGGAGAGTGTGCCAGCGGAAGCGATTGACTGTCGATTGGCTTGGCTCTTCTATGGACGATTCGGCGCTCCTAGATCTCAACCTTCGTTTTGAGAGAGCAGGTCGTATGTAGATCTTGTTCCTATTTTCTTTAGACACATTGTTAGCTTTCTGTTTTTACACAGAAGGGGGTAGAAAAGTTAATTAATTTACAGTACGAGCTAAAGACGTTGTCCAAAATCGTGTTGATAGTTACCGTTGCGTAAATGCTTAGCTAACCTTATCATTTAATCAGTTTCAATAGTTTTCTCCCCCATCTTGCATTTGTGTCCATAGATTATTACTTTGTCATTGCATTGCCTATTGCACGTGACTATGTTGTATAGGTTTGTTTTGTTGATTTTAACGCAGTCGGTAGTCGCTGGGATTGCCAGACTTATTCCATTTGTATTTTTGCTAGGCTTAGGCAAAAAGCGTTACCTACTCTTGTAATTTTCCACATGACATCTTGTCCGAGTCCGTTATCTATGCCCCCAGTTTGATTACTATTTTCGGTCCCTTCTACTGTGTTCAGCGTATCTACTGTGTTCAGCGTACATCTCATAGCTCACCGTTACTCTTAAACATGTCCTATTTAATTGTTTAAATAATGGTCGATGTTTGTAATTTCTCAGTTTACTTTTTCTAATTTATTGGAATTGTTCGTTAGTGGATCCGGCATATTTCTTTTGGTCTTGTTTATATATATTTTATGTGTCACGTTTTAAGTTGGTTCAGTGCTGAAGTAAATTCGACTTCTCGGTGCATCGAGTTGTTTTTCAAATGTTTGTTTTCTTTTTTTTGTGGAAAACAGTTGAGCGAGGAAGATCGTGATGTGAATTGGTTATATTGACATGGGTTTAAGTACTTTTGCTTGAATTTGAATGCGGTGAAGTTAAATAGGTTGAAGGTGTTCGTTCGGGGCATAGACCACTTTGCTCATTTGGTCGTTGGTCTGAATTCTTGTTAAATGGTGCGACTCAAACTATACGCATTTAAAGAGGAAACCAGGATTTTGGGAAGGAGATGAATAACTGAAATTGAAACAAAAATTTTCGAATTACATGCATGATAATTTGCTTTCCTGATGGTTTCTTTGGTATGGTGTAAGGTTCTACTTCTGAACTTTGCGTTTCTTATTGTTACTCTCCAAAATTTATAAATACTTAAAAACTTTGTTCGTTTTTAATGTTTGTCTCCCAACTTTCAATCTCATTCCTGAGTTTTGGTGGTCGGTGCTCACAGGCGAGCTACTCGGGCTATGCAAAAGGGGCGGAGCCTTTTTTCCTTTTGGTAGTCGCTGTACGCTCTCTCCATACATAAGGGGGGCGTGCAAAGTTAACGTTTTACGATTGAAAATGGACAATTAAAAGTATGTTTTCAAAAGCTAGTTGCATATTCTAAACATACTCAATGAGCTCTATCCAATGAGCCTATTTTTAAGTGCATTGGGTAAACTTCAATTTTAGCTTGCGGGTCCCTAACCATGCAATTTAGTTGGATGAACATGGAACTTGATTTACGTCTTGTTCTTCTCGTACAGCAAAAACTCCATTGCTGTTACCTCTGTTACCTCTTCCTCTATTCCCTTGGAAACCTCGGGAATAGCCTAAATTTCTACTGTATGTTCCACGGTATGGTCTGTTATTGCCCCTATTGAATGATTGACCTCGAAAATTTCCTCTGTGGAAACCATTGTAGCTTCCTCTGTTGTTGGAATAGTTTGAACCTCTCCATGGAGAGAATGGAGTGAACCAACCTCTTCCACGGTTTACACCGCGTTCTCTTTCATTCAAGCGTTTTTCTAGGCTGTTTACTTTGGATTCTAATGCCATGTTACTAATTCGATCAGTAATTGCTGAAATTGTCTCTACTTCGTTTTCTTGCAGCAATTCCTCTCTTTCCGCTGTGCGGATAGCTTCGTCAAAGGTCTTTGGAGCCATGCGTTTTACTTGTTGTTTCATTTTAAGTGGGAGTTTACCAATAAAAGCTAAGGCTGCTTCCATGCTTAGTTCTTCTTCTTTCAAATTAGGGTGCGCTGCGCGTGTAAGAGCGTGAACGCGTTTGGCGAATTCACGTATTGTTTCATGTTTGTGCCTGTTTGCTTTTTCTAGCAATTCACGTGCTCGCTCAACACTCGAAGGATCGTACAACAGTTTTGCGAATGCATAGAGCATTGTTTCGTAAGTATTTCCATTTATGCCTTTTCTGATATCCTCAGATAAAGACAAGTACAAATCTAAAGCTCTACCCCTCAGAAATACTGGGAAAAGACGGATGGCTTCAACCTCTTCTACATTCGTGGCGTTTAAAACTACATAAAGCTTGTTTAAAAAAGCTGAGAAGTCGTCACCGGGGTTACCCTCGAAAACAACCTCTGGCGCTTTATCAATTATCTTGGCAAGCCTTAGGCTTGCCAAGTGATCCATTTTCTTTTCTTTTCTTTTCTTTTTCTTTTTTTTTTAAGTTCTTGAGTATAGATAAGTGAGATATATGAAAGCAATACACACAAACAAAATAACAAAATGTATAATAAAATGAAACACAAATTAATGAACTAACCTTTCACTTCGATAGTCCTTCGGTTCGATAGTCCAAGTATAAGAAGCAACAAGTATTTAGTCTGCCAAGTTCTTAGATATTTCTAAATATATTTTCTTTACTAGTTTAATAATTACATACAGAATAACGATTAGCACATAATAATAATAAAAAAAAAATTTTTAATGTATAATGCACAAATGAAAGAGAAGAGAAAAAAATATAGATATAATATTAAAACAAATTTGGCGGCAGCACGTTCTGCGTCGTAAATGCATACTGAGAGATTCAAAAATTCACTGCCCCTCTCGGGTAAATGTGGGCGTGATTTGCTACAGTATGAACTAGGAAAATGTCACATGCCAGTTGCTCGTCAAACATAAGTGAATTTGGCAACATTTTTAATGCGAATCAGAAATTTCCTATTGAAAAGGGAGATTGAATGGCGCGATTTTCTATGCAGTTTTCTATTGAAAAGAGAAATTGAAGGTCAACACATAGCTACAAATGCAAACAACTTTTTACTCAAAGTGAATAATAAAAAAATAATAATAATAATACTGAGAACACAAAATAAATCAGTGAATAACAAATCAAAAGTTTCTATTTTCTATTTAGCTTCTAATTTAGCCATCAATAATACATTTCGACTCTTCGTATTATGTTCCTTATCGTTCACTAGGAGCTCTCTGGTTTCTTAATTAACAGAACGCTCTTATTAAATCTTTAAACATCTTTCATATGCGGCGTCCCACACATGACCGGTACGGTTTTTACGAAAAAGTTGAAATAGAGCATCGAGAGGTCCTCAATATTAATAACACTTGCTAGTGCACTACCGGTTGCACTGCCATTTAAATGGATCTTTTGCAATGAATTCGCGTTCAAAATATTATGCTCTAAATACAACAACAAAAATTTGACCCCACTCTTTTTATAATCCAAACCAGCTAGTGAACGTAGAATATATATATCTAAACAATCTAAAAGACATTTACGAGAGAAAAAAAATATTTGCGAAAACGAACAAAATTATGAGAATATTTCAATTATATGTTTAATACAGATACAGCGTGCACTCAGATCTGTACTAAATGAATTTAAATTCAAATAAGGTTAGTGTTTCCAATTCGTCACAATAGCAAAATTCTGACGAGCTACCGCGGTTGCCATATAAGACAAGGGCCGCTTGTGTGATTTAAGTTGTCTTATTATTTGTTATATTGTGTTGTGTAAACATTGTTAAAAATATTTATGATACAGATTCATGTTATACACTATACGGAAAGAGGTAGGAAGTCAATAAATGTGGTAAAAACTAGATGCAAAGACTAACTCAAAATCGGCCCGCACACTACTCTCTCTCTTCTCCTATAGTTCACACTTTTGGGGGCGCGTGTCCTTTCTATTCAATGTTACGTGGACTTGGATGTAAGTTGAAGTGGATTTCTTGCGGGTTTTTCTTTCTTAATTGCTATCAATTATCTGATATCGAGAACAAATCTTAGCTCATTGAGTATGTATAGCCTTTTTCATGTATGTGGTAATGCATGATCTGTTATAACACAAGGAACAAATAAGTGAAAACCCTGTGATAATTACATCAAATACTGCTGCTTTCCTTGCATCAGTGTAATTAATGTCAATTATCTTGAGACATGAATTCCCGTATTGATTTATAGTATCACCGCGTGCACCTTGTTCACGTAGTAAGTTCTTACTATGTTACACACAGGTGATCGCTAAGGGGATCCAAGTAATTGTAGTGTAAGTAATTTTCGTCCCGTAAGTATAACGAGTTTTCCTTGCCGTATTTTTGAGAAAATTGTTGTACAGAAGTTATTAGAATTCGCTATTAATAATCAGCTTATTCCGCATGAACAACATGGCTTCTTGAAGAACCGATCAAGAGAAACGGCATTACTTTACTCATTAAATGATTGGTCGCTTGCTATAGAAAATAAGAAGCAAGTAGACATAATTTATTTTGATTTTGCCAAGGCGTTTGATCGGGTCTCCCACAAGAAGCTGCTTTGCAAATTAATAGACATGCAATTTCCTTCTTTTATATGTAAATGGATTGAAAATTGGCTTAGTGATCGCAAAATGTTTGTGAGAGTTGGTGATACTGTATCGGATGTTGTAGATTGTACTAGTGGTGTGCCACAGGGATCAGTATTAGGTCCAATCCTATTCTCGTTGTTTACCTCCGACCTAGCAATATCGTTGAGAAGCCTAGGTATTTCATTTGTAATGTATGCAGATGACATAAAAACATACAGTACTATTAATGATCTTATATATAGAATTTTAGTTCAACGAGCTATAAACTTGGTGCATGATTGGTCAATTGAGTGTCAGTTACCTTTGGCTCCTCATAAGTGCCAAGCACTGTACATTGGTCCAAACAATCCAAAAGTGGACTACATTTGTAATTCGGTTGTGATTGAAAAGGTAACTCAGCTCAAAGACCTAGGATTGATTATGACAGATGATTTATCCTTCTCTAAACATATTTCCTTTGTTTGTGCCCAATCAAGAAAAATAATGTTTGCTCTCTTTCGCACGAAAACGCTGAAGGCAAACCTTTTGGTTCTTGCATATTCTCTTTATGTACGTTCAATTCTAGAGTCAGGCTCGGTTGTCTTTAGTCCATATAAGAAAAAGGATAAGGTAACCCTAGATCGGATCCAACGTACATTTACAAATCGAATTTTTATGCGTTCCCAATTACTTGATTACAATGATACACCCTCTAGTTCAGATAGAGATACATTATTGAAGCTTGATACACTTGACAATCGACGTAGGAAGGCAGATGCTAGAATGCTCAGAAAAATTTTGGCTGGCAAATGCGGCCATTATCTACGTTCAATGTACAAATTCAGGAATTCTAATCTGTCCTCTCGACGTGGTCGTATCAAAATCATAATCCCTCGGGTGACTAGGAATGTTCGCAGACACTGTTTTGTCCATAGAACTTCACTTATGATTGAGAGTAACCCTCGCCTATTCCTGTAAACCTAATGTTTTTATTTGGTACTTTTATTTTAATCAGATTTACATTTTCACGTTTCATAGTTATTCATTGTGGTATTGCCTCGACAAAACTTGTGCGACATTTTATGTTCGTAATAAATGTTATGTTACATTATGTTAATTAGTGATTAATTAGTGAAATCACCATTATGAACACCTCCAAATACAAATTTTATTAGAAATTTGTTGGTAATTGCTAATTGTAAGTACTACACATCACTAACACACCTTATCAACACGCACACATGGTTTTACAGGTTTTGCTGCTACATAATTCAAGCACTTAAATTGACCATATTTTGACGCTTAGTTCTCAATTAAAACCAAAATAAAGATTCACAACCCCATTCCTCGAGTAGGCCATGTTTGCTCGAGACTGAGCTTCTAGCCTGCTTTTATACCCCAAAACCGTGTGGCACGGGCATTTTCAGACAAACCCAGCAATTCAGTGCTAAAGTTTGATGACGCAACGTTGCGACCTGGAAACTTGGAAATAAGGGTCTTGAATAGAAAATAGACCTTAAATGTGAAAATATATGGGAAATATAGTTGGAAACATTAAGAATATGAAAAATTAATGTAATAACACAGATGTACGGCTAATTGAGGTGCTAATTAAACGCAATTATTATCAATATCTTGGACAAACCGTGGCCCTTGTTCAGTATCATTTGTTATTGTTCCAACACATGGTATTTATTTCACATAAAGAGTTGTGCGTCTTCAAAATTACTCTCTCCTCCGTTTTTGTCGTACCAGTCGTGTAGAATGTCAAGACCAAAAATCCCAGGTTCCGTTCCCGGACCCGGACGGTGCACAACTGTGAAAATAGGCAAATTATTTATAAAAAAACATTGCTTGCATGCATACTTAGTGTGACAAAGTAAACTAGCATAATAGCGGATGCCCTATAAAAATAGTTTGTCGCTTCAGTAAATTAAAAAGCTACGCCGCTACATAATATTGACATAATGAGGAGAACTGCGCATCAATGAATGGAAATGCAATGGAAAACAACGCAAAAGAGAATACCTTTATAAACTCATGAGGGTGAGGGCCGCCCAGCCCTCATGGTTTATTTATGAATATTGTGTTGTAAAATAGATGTAATGTAAAGTACATCAAGTAGCCATAACCCTTTATCAGTAAGACAAAAGGCAAGAATGAGTATTTCTCCAAAGGTCACAACAGCTGCTAATTGAGAAACACAGGAACACTCAAGTGTAAACAAGCATGCAAAAGCAACAAAGAAACTAATGATGAAACAAATGTTATATACATATTCCTACGGCATACTTGGCACACTTACACCTTCAAAGGTCGACTTCCCTTTCCTTGGTCTTCTCCCAGAAGCCCCAGACGTTCTTGTTCCGCAGATCGGCGCCACTCGGTCCATGTCGTGACCGTTCTTGTGTCACTGTCCGACATTCTCTTCTTTTTTTGTGATATTCGTGACATCTGATTTTTTTGTATTATAGGTTGGTAGTTTTATCAACTACGGGTGGTGATCTTTCAGTATTGACTGGGATCGGTTCGACAACCTTTTCGGTTGTGTATTTGCTCGTTGCCACGCGGGTCTCTTCACTTGGCACCATGTAAGGTTTTATACCGTGTGATGTGTGCACAATTGACAGATGATTACTTATTCAATCAATTACTGACAAATATATGTATATGTAGACTGAAGCAAAGGTTGTTGGTCGAAACGATATCGACTAGTTTCTCTTGGTCCTTTTATAGCGGGCGTTCTCATTTCTCCGTTTCATCCGTTCGTTTCTTTACTATACATACCGAGATTGGGCGTGTTATAAGAAGTTGGAAATGGAGAAGAAGGAAGGAGATTCTGGTCAAAGGAAGAAGATGATTCTGATTCCGAAGCTCAGACTAAACCTTCAACTGGTCGGAGAGTGAGAAGGTGCTCGGATTCCGAAGAGACCAGGCAATAAAAAGTTGGTTCATTTACATTTTTTTCTTCATTTTTCGCTTCATTTACATTTTTATTGTTTATTACCCTGTGTGTTATTACTGCCTTTTCTGAGCATTTGTCTGATCGCGGCCTTTGGTACATTCCGTCTGAAAGGCTCTGCCTCTGCCCATCTATAATGTGACACGAACCTATACAAAATGGTTATTTTCTAGAGAGATTGAGTCGCGTTTGAGAAAGGGAACAAGAAAAGGTAAGCTCCTCTGAAGAAAGTCAAACATCCGAATCCGAGAACAATGTTCGGAATCCGAATCTCAGAAGAAATTCTGGGCCGACTGGTTATCTGTAACCGGTGGCACCTCAGCGTGGACTGCACGATATAGAGAGGTCAGTCAGTAATTGCATTGTAAGTCGCGGGGTTTAAATTATACGGTGGTCAAGGGGTTTGCATGCGGTTTATTTTGGAAAGCACCGATCTGGTTTTAAAAAATTCAAAGCGGCGGACATCTGGTTTTGAAACGAATTGTTAAAACACCCTTCCCATGTATTCTATGCAAATTTTCTGTGATCGTCCGAGACAGGAGGGTACATATTACGTATAGTACATGGGAACAAGGATCAGTGAACCGTGTATAAATCCTTTTTAAAACATCTACGGAATATTCAAATAGGAGGTGTTTTACTTGCACCCGGGGGGGGGGGGGGGGGGGTGGTGGGAAAGGGGTGTGAAGCTGTTTTGAATTTCGGTGAACAATGTACAATCTGAACCTGGAAGGTTGCATAAGTTCATACAAACAATACAATCTTTACTCCCAACTTTATGACAATGTAACTGCATATGCAATAGATTTTTCTTCAAAAAATTTGACAGTGATCCGGGAATCTGTGAAGACAGATCATCATGATAGGGTGTCACAAAGAAGCGACATGGAGGGTACGTTGACAACGCGTGTCAAAGGGTGTCAAACAGAGCGACAAAGGGTGCCCCACTTGTGTCAGTTGCATATTTTTGCGAGGACTTACAGCCCAGATTTCGCCCTCATATCGCACACCCTCTCTTGCCTGTCTGAGAAGATATCTGTCTCTCTCCAACAAACGCACTATCTCACTTCGGCGGCCGATAAGAGACATTGCAAGAGGGGGTATATATGCGACTTTGCAAAACGTGCAACCACTGGGCGTCGTGGCGGGCGCCTGTAAGCCAGCTTCTAGGCAGTAGAGAGTGGTGGATGGAGTGAGGTCGGGAGTTCTGGGCGCTGTCTCTATGTCGGCGACCGGACGTCCGTGCCAAGCGACGCGTCGCCAGGGGATTGTCCGGGGAGCTGGGCGATTCCTGGGCGGACAAGGAGGTGCGTACGGCTCAGGGCCCAAAGGCAGCAGGCAAAAGCACCCGCGCGTTGACAGTGGCCGGATCGCGTCCGCGAGACATCTGAGCTTCCTCAGCCTGATCAACACCTTCAGACCCACTCTCGTTTTGCTGTTTTGCATGTTTGTGCATATCCTTTGTTTTACAAGAGAGGCAAGGTAGATTATTTTTCATTGCATTTACTTTCCAAAACATTTGTTTACCGTGCATGTCGTTGTGTTTTACTCTGTATGTATGTCTATGACCATTTGTGTGTTGTTGAGTGTGTGTATTTATGCATATATGTTTGTGATAGAAAAAAATTAGGAGATGTTCTTTTGTAACAAAAGAGAATCCAAAAATCGTTAACAATTGTCCCAGAAAAAAACCAATAAACAAAAAGGTAGCATTTTTTATTTCTGAAAACAATGCTCCAACTTTCGCAAGTCGTATTTCAAAATTATTCTACTCCATTGCAGTCTGTGGAGTTCGCGTTGTTTTTCAAGATAATCCCTGATTCCGTTCCCAGACGGTGCAAAACTGAAAATAGGTGATTTATTAAAAACTAATGCAGTGTCCTGTAGGTGATGCGATCCATTGTTACATTTTGCACGTATACTTTATATGTATTCATTTCTAAGTTGTTTCTGAATTAATCAGTAAGCGATGAATTTTTTCACACTATGGAATAGACAAATAATAATAGCAAAACTTGCATGATAGGGGAATGGGGAAAAGCACCGGCGAGAACCAATATCATTTTAAAACGTACAAAATGTAATTGACCTTTGGAAAAAAACCCTTTACTCTATTGATTAAAGCGAAATACTAGCCCCTTTGGAAAATTTGCATATGATAAGCAAATCCTATGTATCCTATGCTAATTTTGCACGATCGTCCACGGCAATCGTGCAAAATTAGCATATGATACATAGGATTTGCTTATCATATGCAAATTTTCCAAAGCGGCTAGTATTTCGCTTTAAAACTGAGTTTTAGTGGTTTAGTTTTTTTTCCCGTGCGAATTCAATGGTACAGTGATTCGCGTTAGTTGCAATGTAACAATGGTTTGAACGTAAAACAAGTCAACATGACGCACGTTTCGTGAACTGTCTCAAATAATCCTACAGCACCGTCAAACACTTCTTACGGAATCACACAGATGGTTTGAAAAAGTAATAATAATGTGTCGGAATCCGGATTGCGAGCCAGTGCGGTAGAAAATTACTATTTGAAAAAATTGTATTGCAATATACAGAAAAATACCTGGATGGTGAAGATTCGCCTTTCCTTGTCGATAAGTACTTGGCAATATCGTGCTATCCAACGGCGCACTGTGTCGTGCCCATACATATACAGGACACGGTCTAGTAGTACAAACCGCGCACAGTCGATTGTTTGATGAGTAGCATTGGGTACAAGTACCCATTAACTAAAACAATAAAATTATAATAATGGTAATAGCAGTGACAGTATTAACTACATACTACTAATAATTCTATACGAATACTACCACCAATAACAATATAACTGATAATAATACTAATAATATCAATATTAGTAGTAATACTATTAACAATAATAATGATAATAACAATAATGATAACAGGAAAACGTATAAAACTAACATTCTATTCCTTCATTATGCTGGACGTCATTGTTGAACTCCTCATCATCAGACTTTGTGTCTGATGTTAAAGGGTCAGGCCCATTTCAAATGACCCCTATTTTTGACGATTCCATCTGATTCTTCATGTCATATATAGTAGGATACGATATTTTTCTAATTTTCAAGCGCAAAATTCACGCAGTATTCGGCAATTTACCATTGCCAGTCATACCCAACTATTTATCGCAGTTGTCACGCCCCTTCGCGCTAATTGGGCAATATGCTCTATTGGGAGTGGCAATTGCGATATTGGCCAATCAGCGCGAAGGGGCGTACAAACTGCGATAAATAGTTGGGTATGACTGCCCACGGTAAATTGCCGAATAGTGTGTGAATTTTGCGCTTGAAAATTAGAAAAACATTGCATCCTACTATATATGACATGAAGAATCAGATGGAATCATCAAAAATAGGGGTCATTTGAGATGGGCCTGACCCTTTATGATGTTAAGGTGATTATTTCCACCTCAGGCACTAATGCCTAGTTGGACGTACCATTACCTAAATAATTAAAACAATCATTTTCGCAAAGATATAAATAAATTAAGAATGATAATTTTCTCAAAAATGATGCTAAACACAAGAGTACATTTAGGGCAAACAGTTATAGAAAAAAAGAGTACTCACATCTAATGGTTGTAATCGTGGCTCAACAGTGCCCATTGTGTTTCACTACATTCGCGGGGCGTATCCTGTAATTGGTATGCAAGGTACGGTACGGGTACGGGTACGGGTACGGTGTCAGGTTGTCCGTAATTGTAAATTCGGCGTCGCTCAAAGACCTCTCACCGGGTTGTGCCTGGGTAATTACGTAGGCCAATTATACAATAAACAGATATAAAAGTCCTCTAGTCTCGAGTCCGCGTCCTAGCGACTTATTATTGATTGAATTGATCTATAGGTTGAGTAAAACAAAAAGTGTTCCGGAGGACCATGAAATATGTGACAAGAAGCTATGTGGAATTAAAAAAACAATAGAACAGAAATAACAACAAATACTATGTGGCATATTTACTAAAAGCGTGCAAGCGGCTACTAGGAAAGTGCAAAAGTTTCACTCAAGTGCTCAAGAAAGAAGACAGAATGTGGAATCAAAATAGTGTTTGTCAATTAAAATGATGCTGAAAGATTGTTTAACTCAACTCATCTAAACTCCAAAGAAACAACTCAATAAACATAATACACATCATCACACAACATTCTCACACACACGCACACACACACACACACACGCACACACACACACACACGCACGCACACACACACGCACACACACACACACACACACACACACACACACACACACACATAAATTAAATTCCTTCCGGCCTCTCTTGCCAGCTGACGCGGCCTCAAATAATTCTACAACACCGTCAAACCTTCTTACAGAATCACACAGATGGAGAATACTTTCGCAATCTTCCGAAGAAGGCCGTTATAATCTATAGTGCCAAATAGGCATATAGTAAACCAGACGGTCGAAGAGCCCTTGCGGGCTCTTCTCCGTCTGCTGGTGGGATCGGCCTTCGGCCTTACTAATTTTATGCATAAAAATTGTGGTATTTATGTCCTGCTTGCAATCTATTCCCCTTTTGTAAGAAACAAATGAGCATTCTTCCTGGAAGCAATTCCTAACTTAACGCCTGAAACGTACTCATGACGGAGCTGTTTGCCTTGCTCCTGAGCTCTGACTCTCCTTTTATGAAAGAGCGATTGAGATGCTCTAATTTTCGTGGCGATCACACGCGGCTGCAAACAAAAAAGTAAAGTCCTCGCTTGTAATAAGAAGATAGTATCTATGTCCTCCAAATGGGCAACATATGAACGCCGTCTCATGGAGCGTTAGTCGTCTGTGGTCCAATAAGCCGAATTTTGTGCTGAATAAAGTGCTAAAGTGCTGAATATGTCTGAATAAGGTGGTATTCACATAGAATTTATTGACAAAACAAAAAATTTGGAACGCTTCACGAATTTGCGTGTCATCCTTGCGCAGGGGCCATGCTAATCTTCTCTGTATTGTTCCAATTTTAGTATATGTTCACCGAAGTGAACGGTTGGATTTCTTTTTATCTCCTTGTATACTAGTGTATAACAAGCGGCGCACCTTAGGCATGCTCTTAGAGAGTGTTATTGCCGACGCAGACGCGAGTACCCTTGATGGCCAAAGAACACTCAGTAACGGGCTGCCTTCCAATTCAAATGCCCTTTATTGATTGTAGTGTAAACAATTATATAAAGTTTTCCAAGGAGCCCAGTATATGTTTAGTTCATGGCACTATGATCTTCCTTTGTGCGCCTATTTATTTAAAGCGACGTATTGGCCGGTTTCTGAATTGCATCGTGGACAACTGAATTTCTACGTAGTTATGCTAAGTTTCTCATATTCAGCTGGATTTTTTATTCTAATTTATGTTTATGTGCATAAGCAGCATAAGAAAACTCGATTTGTTTCAAAAACCGATCGGTATTTCGCTTCAAATTCAATTTTAAGATGGTTGTCCCACCGAAATGGTAGGACTCCAAAAATTGGTACTCGTGGTCTCTACCGAGGCCCGTTGAGTTTTTAGATATTTCATTGGTCATGGTAGCCGTGTTCTCTTGGGCAGTGGTAGCGGTAGATCGGGGGCGCGGTTACAAACTGACTACATGGGAAACTAAAAACCCCGATTTCGCCCCGATCAAGTCCCTCAAAACATCGGGCCGTGATCGGGGCGAAAACGCGGTTTTTCGACAAATGATCGGGACGAAATCTGGGTTTTTTGAAATAACCGGGGCGAAATCCGGCCTTGTTCCCAATTATGCCCTGTTTATTTGTGATCGGGGCGAAATCGGGACGTTTGTGGGGTTTTTTTTTTGTTGAAAAAGTCGGGGCGAAATCGGGGTTTTCACTTTCTTGTGTAATCAGTGGTACTCTGCAATTCACAACATTTTTTATTAGAACCAACTGCTTGGGGTTCAAACGCGTCTTGTTATTCAATATTTTACTTCATACGACCATCAAAATAATGCATTAGCTAATACTTGTGATTTACTTGGCAAAGGAATAAAGCATTAATGGATTTGAAACTAGTTATTCCGCGTTGTTGTCATGTCGCGATGAATGTGAATATCGCAGGTTCCGTTCCCGGACGGTGCATAACTGAAAATAGAGGATTTAAAAAAACATTGTCTTCCTATGAATGCTATTTATGACTGCGTTTATGAGCTTTTTATGACTGAACTTGTGAATCTACGAAATAACTTAATGATCATTTGCAAGGTTTTGGCAGAAGATTAGTCACTCCCGAGAGAGTGAGAGAGAATCAGGTATATTTGGGTTTCTCTTGAATGTACATACGGAATTTAATTGCTGTTATCAATGCTACAATTATAATGAATCAGCATGTCGAAAAGAGTTAGTAATGAATTAAATCCAGAATTAATGAAGCGTAGAGCGAACATCAATGGCATCTCCCAATCCCATTGATTGGGGATACTTCCTTCAACGCGTTGTAATACATGTTGGGTGAACATGTTAGTCTTAGGATCTGTTGGCTTGATAAACTCATGTTGTCTTGGTATTATGAATTGTATTAGAATATTATAATAAAGTCGTCAAGTGATTTATACGGCGAGAGGTCACATCATACAAACAAGCAAGCACAAGCGTAATGAAATCCGGCTGGTTCTATGCACGGAGAAGAGAGAGAGACTTAGACTACGATATTAGATATTTCCCATGTTTAACTATCTTACAACTATCTTACAGCGTATTTTCTGGAACTCGTGCACCTCATGGTTCTTCTCATTCAGGTGTCCTTTTAGTGTGAAGTTTGTTCGGCGTCCGCAAAAGGCTGTGCAGTTGTACTCAAGTTGATTAATAATAATAGTTTATTGGTAATGAAACAGCACAAATAAGAACATGCACAATAATACAAATAGTACACAGCAAAAAAAAAAACCAAATGGTTACCCTAAGATGAAGTGCCTTACGACACATACATACTAATAAGGGACCTAGTGACCAAAAAAAAATAAATTCAAAGCAAATTAGGAATGATATTCGAAACATAATATTTATAGGAAAACAACAAGATTACTAATTGATATAGAACATAGGCACCGGTTTGTTAAATATGTCTAAAGAATCGAGAAGCAATTTAAGATTATCTTTATAATCGGTGAAATCGTTGATACATGGTGGCAATTTATTTACATACACTGCAATGCGGAGGAAATACCAATTAGGGTCCTTATATTTCTTATTTCTTTTTATAATGACATACCTATGCGGCCGACAAGGACGGTCTGAAACCGTACTTTTAGGATTACGTAACTATTAATGGGAAAAACAAATTTGCCCATGGCCATCTTGAGAAAGGTTGACGTATCGATTTTTCGGCGTCGAATAAACATAGGTTCCATATTCAACACACGTAATCTTGTTTTATAGGATCCACTACTTACGTTATTTCTACCGCATATGACTTTGGAAAACAGACGCAGTGGCCTTTCCAATACTTGAGTTAAAGCTGAGCTGTATTTTGGGTTGAAAATCTCGCTACCGTATTCAAGGATTGGGCGTACATAGGTTACAAATAATTTCACATAACTAGCAAGTGATAAATTGCTAAAAACATTTAATAATTGTTTACACCTCAGGATTGCTATAGCACTCTTAGAATGAATGTGGGCCGAAAATGTTAACTTTTCATCAACAAGAATACCTAAATCTCTTATCCTTTGGGTAGGGGATATAGTTTGTCCATCGATAGTGAATGCAGTTTGAGGATTACGAGCGCCAAGATGCAGGACTGCAAGTTTGTCAGAAGCCAATGGTAGCTGCCAATCCTCTGCCCAGCGATTCACAACGTCGATAGCCAATTGTAGATCGACAGCACTCTCTGAATATATTTTGAGATCATCCGCGAATAGAGCAATTTTAACGTTACGAGGCATAAGACTCGGCAGTTCATTTATATAGATCAAAAACAAGAGTGGGCCTAAAACGGTGCCTTGTGGGACATCAGACTTTGATACGAAACCTTTAGAAAATGATGAATTAATTTTAACAAACGAAATTCTATTGGATAAAAATGCATTCAGCCACCTCAGCAACATATCAGAGAATCCAAATAGCTTACATTTTTCTAAAAGTTTTGAATGGACCACTTTATCGAATGCTTTTCTAAAATCGAAATAAACACAATCGATATGTTTTCTATTGCCAATCGGAAATTACTTGGAGCAGTTGCGTAGTACAACTTTTTCCCTTAAGAAATCCATACTGTACATTGCTGAAGTTACCTCTAAAAACTGACCGAATGGAATAAGAAATAATCGATTCCATAACTCGACAAATAGGAGAAGTTAAGGTAACAGGACGGTAATTTTCAGGGTTTGTTTTTGACCCCTTTTTATGGAGAGGGATTACAAATCCTTGTTTCCATTGCATTGGCAAGGTCGCTTCATAATAAGAGGTACTGAATATTATAGATAAAGATATTGACAATGCAATGGAAGTTTTTTTCAAACACACTTCACTCGCAGCTCTTTACTGAGCAATTCGTTCTTTCATAGAACGGTGCGATGGTATCACTTGCTCCCGGACGACGTTATCACTGCACCCTCCGGTGCCTCATTTAAAGGATCGCAGTCACTTCAAAATCGTCGTTTTTCTTCGAGTTTACTTGTATTTAGTAAAGAATAGAGACAAATACTTTACCAAAACCGAATAATTTGAATTCCAACTCAGGGAGTGAACAAGTAGAAACCGCAGGATCACGAAACGTGTTCATACAGCTGCTTCCCGATCGGGAGTATGCAAATTATTTCGGCAAATATCTGCATATTATATCTTTACATATACTGCAAGGGTCTGCAGGCATATCACTACACGTTTCATAATCCCGCGGTAGTTAAGTAGAACTACTTTTCTACTTGTTCACCCCCTGAGTTGGAATTCAAATTATTCGGTTTTGGTAAAGTATTTTTCTTTATTCTTTATTAAATTCGAGTAAACTCGAAGCAAAATGATGATTTTGGAGTGACTGCGATCCTTTAAAGGGAGAGGCCCACGAGAAAAAAGTTTTCCTCAATTTACTTGCACATAATGTCCGGAATTTCAGAAAGGTTACTGTGAAAACAGCATTTCTTTGAACCTATAACTCACAGGGTTATTCCCCGGCAAACAGTTCGGCCAGGTACCGTAGCCAGCAACGTCAAAATACGTTTATACGGTTTATATTCGTCCCTTAGCATTCTTTCTCTACATAATAATTGTTAAACGAATGAAGAACATTCCTACGATTGTAAGAAAGCGTTTCCAAGACTGTAATGCCCTGAAAGCGCAGAAACTGCTTTTGACTACGGTACCTCGCCGAACTGTTTGCCGGGGAATAACTCTGTGAGTTCTAGGCTTCAAGCAATGCGGTTTTCACAGTAATATTTCTGAAATTCCGGACATTCTTTACAAATAAATTGAGGAAAACTTTTTTCTCGTGGGCCTCTCCCTTTAAGTCACGACTGGAAAAGCTAAACCTTCTCGAACTACTACACGTGCACCTCCGTTGATTGTCATGTTGCTTTGCCCTGTGATTTTGCCTTATCCTTCTTTTTAATTTGTTTGTCTGATTTTTATGGATTGCAACGGGCATACCTACTCACTCTGAAATGTCTATGCCTAAACCCGTTATGTAGCAATTTGGATCGCACAGTCACCTCACTCTCACACGTGTCACAGTTATAAATGCAAGTATTGAGCCTAGGTCGTTCGGTGAATTTAGCCACTGACGTAACCTTGGGTCTGTGCACGCTTATGTGTGTTAGTGTCCGTTAGTGACCAGCTACTGTTTTTGTAGTGCTCGGCTAATACACGCTCTTGATATAAGTCCCAAAAAAATCCCACTTTTGTGTCCTTATCTCCTCTCAATAGATCTCATTTGTTTTTCAAACATTTTACTCTGTGTTTGCTTTTGTGCGCATCTCCTTGATGTAATAAATTATTATTATGATATTGGGTGACGTCTTGAGGGGTATATTTAGAGGGTTCACTACCTTTACAGTATCTATATTATATGTATTCAAAATTTTACTCCACGCAACAGTATTATCTATAGCTTTACTTTGTGCTGGGTTTATTATTGATACTAATGCGTAGTAGTCATTTCAAATAACAATTTATGCATCTTCATACTTACTCCATGGTTGTCGTGTGAGTCGCGTTGACTCCAATAATAAACAATCCCAGGTTCGGTCCCCGGACGGTGCAAAACTGAAAATAGGTAATTTACTTAAAAAGGGGTTTGATATTAAAAAGTTTAAAAATCCCTCTTTTCAGTATCTTGCTCTTTTTCACGGATGGTCACTGTTCGACTGTAGAAAAATTATTTATACACATATAAAAAATATATACACATATAAAAAACATATATATATATATATATACAAAATAAAGAAGCCCACGTTCTGCCCACACTTCGTAATAAAAAAAAGTCCTGTTTCCCTTTCGGCTATACACCCGGACACCTTGGACTCCCCTTATTAATACTATCACTGGTGACCAAGCTGTCAAGGGTGGTTCAAGGTGGCCGGGTGTATAGTATCGTCATGCTCAGGTTTTTGTCCTAATGGTTGTTTTGGGGAGGGGGGGGGGGGGGGGGGAACGCGAGAATGAGAGAGAGCGCCGTACACCTATACATTTTCTTCTCCGAAATATATGAGAATATAAACAAACATGGCGAAATCAGCTGAATTGTCTATTGCGTTCATGTCAGCAATTGCCGCAAGCTTCTCGATGGTCTCGGTTCCACTCAAACACTAGGTCGAAGTTCTTCATGAAGGTCCCCCATGCACGATCAGAAAGTTGTTCAAAATGCGAAATGAACTCCTTCGCATGTTCTTCACAGTGCTTTCCTCGCCAAGATACGTATCCCTGAAATAATCCTTCAGTTTGTCTGTGGTCGGTTTAGTTTGTCTCACGTAATGCTAGAAACGCAAAAACTAAAAGTTGGACCCAAGTTCTGACGCCTAACCGATTGCGTCGATGAGCATATGATCCCGCTGTGTTTTGTTTAATATTTTCAAAATCAAACCTTGTTCCTCTTCCAATACGCGACCTTCGAGACATCAACAGCGGCAGGAAGTTCGGACTGCAGGTCCGACGCTCGTGCGCGCGGATAGACTGCCTTCAGTACCTATAAGAGTTTGGTCTTACACGTAATCACATCGACTCCGTCGACTCTTCCTACGGTACGTGAGTTGACATTTGTTTGGTCTCTCTATACCTCTCTCTCTCTCTCTCTCTCGGTCGTTATCGGTGTACAGTGCGTACATCGGTGTACGGTGCGTACATCGGTGTACGGTGCATACATCGGTGTACGGTGCGTACATCAGTGTACGGTGCGTACATCGGTGTACGGCGTACCTCGATGTACGTCGTACACCGATGTACGCCGTACCTCGATGTACGCCGTACACCGATGTACGCCGTACACCCATGTACGCCGTACACCCATGTACGCCGTACACCCATGTACGCCGTACACCCATGTACGTACATCGGTTTACGGCGTACATGGGTGTACGGCGTACAACAGTGAATTAAGAAGGGAAACATCGAAAAAATCTTACCTGAAGTCGAGCATCCACAGGCGGGAGCACTACACGACGGTCATTTCTTCCCACATGCTAAAAAATTAGAATTTGGACGTAGAGCTCGAGGGAGGAGTGGGAGCGACACTAATAGCGTACACCGATGTACGAAATACTGATTACACAGAGAATAAACGTTTCACAATCACTGCGAACAAAATAACGATTTTTTTATATATAACTAAAGTAACCATTGATTTATAGTATAAATTGTGTTGTTTCATATATTGACCAAGAACTAGTTTAAAAGTGAGCTCGGTTTCCAGTTCCGGGCCATTTTTATTACCCAAAATACATATTTTTTGATTATCTTGGTTTCATCAATATCTAATTTTCAGTAATATGTCGGTACAGAATGTCTGTCCTAAACGTGCGATATGTGTGATGGAAATATCTACTTATCACCAAAGCGAAATACCAGCCGGTTTTTGAAACGCGTCTCAAATATCAGCATTCTTCTGCAGGTATGCCAAAAAGGGTCTATTGGGATCTATTTTTTATTCAAATTTTTGATCATTCCATATGAAGCATAGGAAAGCAGGGAGTAATCGATGCGCTTCAAAAACCGGCCGGTAGTTCGCTTTAATTAGGTTTATTTGTAAATGTGCATGTATCTCTAAAGGAAAAGTTCAACCAGAAATAATAATAATGTATTTATTAATGAATGACGAACATTATAGCATTTTAATTACAAAGCGAATTACACAATACCCGTACAAATATGTAATAAATGTTACGTACTCCATCTCCACCCGAACAAAAAATAACTAAAAAAAACCAAGCATATGGCCTATTTAAAAGTGCTTAGCTCGTCTAAACCTAATAAGCTCAAAAAAAAACTAATCAATAATTCTCTAAAAAATCGATAAAGCTATTCTAATCAATCAATTTTATCATAACACACACAATAAGTGGCCAGGAAGTAATTCTTGTCGATGATGCAATGCGGACGGTCGCCGTACCTAAAGAAAAGAGCGTAAAACGTGAAAACGTGAGCCAAACTAGCGCCACGCAATCGCCAGACACAACCAGGTGCGGGCCACCCTCATTTTCAAAAGAAATATGTATTTATATTTTTGGAGAACCTGTCCCCATGCTATTATCTGGTCCTGTATCGGTTTTCTAGTTTTTGCCTAGTGGGATTAGATACAGTAAATGTAACTGTGATAAATAGCAAATCAATACATCGGCGCCCTCGATACCGAGGAAAAGAGGGAAGTCAATAAATCAATAAACTGCTCACTGATTGACGTGACTAATCGATTTGAGGTCCAGATTCACTTCCTTGTTGGCGAAATTGTAACGTACCGTCACCTGATAATTAAATAATTTAAACGATTTCTTTGTACCTTGGATATTCTAAAACAGTACATATGCTGAACCTGCTTCTCGCGTGGAGGTGATATGACATCGACCATGGTTAGCTCCTTGGGGGCAACTTCTTTTGATCTCACTCTATTAATACCCTCTCGCTCTCTATCTCTCTCTCGCTCTCTATCGATTTCAAGGCGAACCACTTATCTCGTACTCTTAACAGACACTACAAAATCACTTACCTTTCTGTTCTTTCTTGCTGGTCGTGTCGAACTGGGCGAGACGATGTCGAGATGGATCTTGGGCGTCACCAGGATCTGCAAAAAAATAGTCTTCTCTCTCTTCTTTTGAACTATCTGTATTGATATTGTTCTCTCTCCCCCTCGCTCTCTTAGTCTAGCTCCCGAATCAATCCTACTAACATTTTTTTCTAATAAAAACACTAAAAAGTTTAAACCAAAAACAAAGGGGAAAGTTCTTGTTTGTCTCAACAGACACTCGTCCAACAACAAAATCACCTACATGTATGTCCTTCCGTCGGGTCGCCATGGACAAGACGTCCTGCTGCGCATCCGCCTCGTCCTCCTCGTCCCCATCCCCATCAACATCGTGCTTTGGTGCTGCCGAGGTCGACGTGGTCGACGCCGTCGCAACTTCCTGCAAAAATGGGAGTAACGAGAATGAAAACGTCCGAAGGACGGTGCGCCCGGAGACCGCCGCATTCATTCATTGTGGGCGTACTTCGGTGTACGCACCGTACATCGGTGTACGCTCCGTACATCGGTGTACGCACCGTACATCGATGTACGCACCACTATTTTTTCCTTTAAAGTCATGCAAAATAACGTACCGTACTCTGCAGGGCATCCTTCACCTCCTCGCGCTCTTCGCCATCCCCAATCATCAGTTCTTAGTTCGTTGGAACCGTGGTCGACGTAGTCGAAGGCATGTCGGTAGACTTCTCCTTCGACCTTGACGCTGCCCGAAGAAGGCGCGGTGCTACTGTAGACGCTCGCATCATTTGAACAATACTGTTCAGCCAACAGTCAATGCCGCTCGCGTTGTTAAGCAGCAGTACCTAAATATGTAAACGCATGATAGAGTGTGTGAGAGAGGGAAGTGAGAGAAACGAAGAAATATGAGAGAAAGAGGAAACTGAGGATAGATGAGATGTAGAGAGACAAACCAAATTTTCAACTCACGTACCGTACGACGGGTCGACGGAGTCGATGTGGAGAATTCGGATGTGGAATATGATAAAAAACGTTAAAACACCATGCCTTTTCGTCCACCTTCCTCCTCTTTTGGCCCATCTTCTTCATCTTCGGCGGGACCTCCTTCACCTCCACGCGCTCTTCGCCATCCACATCCATCATATCTTCGCCTATAGGAAGCGGGGTCGACGTGGTCGAAGGCATGGTGTTAGACGCCGTCGCAAGTTCCTGCAAAAATGGGAGTAACGAGAATGAAAACGTCCGACGGACGGTGCGCCCGGAGACCGCCGTATTCATCTATTGTGGGCGTACGTCGGTGTACGCCCTACGTCGGTGTACGCCGTACGTCGGTGCACGCCGTACGTCGGTGTACGCCGTACGTCGGTGTACGCCGTACGTCGGTGTACGCCGTGCGTCGGTGTACGCCGTGTGTCGGTGTACGCCGTACGTCGGTGTACGCCGTACATCGGTGTACGCCGTACATCGGTGTACGCCGTACATCGGTGTACACCGATGTACGTACCGTACACCAAAGTACGGCGTACATATTCCCCATAAGAAAAATCACAATGGGATTCGAAAGAAAACGAACCTTTTTCTCCACATCTTTCTTCGTCTTCTTTCCTTCCTGTTCTTCCACGGCGGCCTCGGCAACTCGCTTCTTCTTTATCATCGTCTTCAGCTTCTGCAAGCAAATGCCGCTCGCGTTAGATAAAAAACGAGCAAGGCCATACTCGATGATAAGAAGCGTTAAAACACCATGCCTTTTCGTCCACCTTGCTTTTCGCCCATCTTCTTCATCTTCTGCGGGACCTCCTTCACCTCAACGCGCTCTTCGTACTTCGGTGTACGGGAGTACATATTCCCCATAAGAAAAATCACAATGGGATTCGAAAGAAAACGAACCTTTTTCTCCACATCTTTCTCCTTCTTCTTTCCTTCCTGTTCTTCCACGGCGGCCTCGGCACCTTGCTTCTTCTTCATCGTCGTCTTCAGCTTCTGCAACCATTTCGATGAGACGGCCGTATTCATTCATTGTGGGCGTACTGTTCGCTGCGTACATCGGTGTACGCCGTACATCGGTGTACATCGATGTACACTTGTTATCACATTATACATGGCATGATAGAGTGTATGAGAGAGAGAGATGTAGAGAGACAAAACAAATTTTCAACTCACGTACCTCAGGGAGGGTCGACGAAGTCGATGTGGTGACATCGGCAGTCGATGTGGTGACCTCGGCCTGATCTTCTTCTTCTTCCATCATCTGCTTCTGCAACCAATAAGACATCGGTGTACCGCCGTACATCGGTGTACGGCGTACATCGATGTACGTACATCGGTGTACGCCGTACACCAATGTACGGCGTACACCAATGTACGGCGTACACCAATGTACGGCGTACACCAATGTACGGCGTACACCAATGTACGGCGTACACCAATGTACGCCGTACACCGATGTACGCCGTACACCGATGTACGCCGTACACCCCGAAGTACGTGCGTACACCGATGTGCGGCGTACACCGATGTACGGCGTACACCGATGTACGGCGTACACCGAACTTCGGCGAGATGCAATTGCTAAGTGGAACAGCACAAGCTAAAAGAACACACAATTAGAAACATTTGAAAAGCACAAGAAAAAAAGAAAAGGAAACAAGCCCGCGTGAATATTTCAACTAAATAAAAATCATCCATCCGTAATCGTAGCAAAAACAATGAGCTGATTAACTAACCATTCGATCAACAGTGTCCAATGGATCCAAACAATAGAAATTTCCAGCTCAAATCCAACAAAACGAAGCGAGAATCGGTGTCAAACACCGAAATCAAGTTCTGAAACTAAAGTAACATGAAAATTTAGAATGTAGACAGGTAAGAATTCACCGAACAAACGAATCAAACACCCTTAGGGGTATAAGATGACCAAAAGAAAGAAAAATATCAATTTTCGGCCGTTCAGGATGGGCGAAAAGAAAAATTTTGAAAGACAATGCAAAAACAAGAGACGCAGACAAAACCCGAAAAAAAATTACTGTATTTTTTCATTTCCCCCTTAGTATTAACTTTTCTTTTCGTCCATCCTGAACGGCCGAAAATGGATTTTTT
The DNA here is from genome assembly GCA_036852015.1 of Pelodera strongyloides. Classification (NCBI taxonomy): domain Eukaryota; kingdom Metazoa; phylum Nematoda; class Chromadorea; order Rhabditida; family Rhabditidae; genus Pelodera; species Pelodera strongyloides. The sequence goes on from JAANDG010000324.1 coordinate 125,405, forward strand.
TCTTTCTTTCGCCCATTTTAAACGCGCCCTAAATAAACTAGCATAACAATCAACGAAAGAAACAAACACAAGAAAAAACGAAGAGAACGAAAGCACGAACGAGGCAAAGTTCCAGAAAATTCGAAAGAAAATTCGAAAATTTCAAATTTGCGACCGCCCGTATTTGGACTACCGTATTGGTTTGTCGCGCGCTTTAGAATGCACCAGCGGAACCCAGAACATGAGGTTATAAATTGCAACTTATGCCATGCGATAATATTTTAAAAATAATATGTATTGTTATTTTTAGCGAACAAACTAAAACCTTTCATAAGCTAGTTTATTCATTGTTTACAAATTCATTATTCATTCACAAACATAACAGTCAATATACGAGAGTTAGAAGTAATCCATCATTGTTGATAATTTGTTCGTAAGTGATACGTTCTTTTTTGAAACAGGTAAGCATTTAAAGCGAGATAACACGGTCAGTTATTTGCATACACGAACTGTCCAACATTGTCAGGATAATATTCGAATTGAAATTCTGCATGCAGTTAGTGCGAGAAGGGGAATTTGCCATAATAGCATTTTAAAAGAGGTTATTTGTTGCAATGAGATACTGATGACTAAACAAACCCTACATAAGTTCCTTCTAGTACCAACCATGAAAGACATAATGAAGATTGAGATCAGTGCTACATAAACACATTCTATCTTTAAAATACAAATACTTAGCTCAATTCTGAGTCTTCATTTAGATTTTGTATCAAATAAGCCGCCCACGCGAAATTAATAATAAGCTACTAATAGTGACTTGGTAGGTGGAAAGACAATATCAATATTCAGTGCAAAAATGTATTCAATGTATTACTACACCCAACCAACACATACAATCCATTATCTAAAAAACTGAGTTGCTGGAATAAGTACCATGTATCAATGAGAATTTGGGGTATCTATGGGAATGCATTTTACGTCTTCAAAAACTGCTCTCTACTCCATTGTCCTCGTGTCTGTTGTGTTGATAGTCGGTAATAAACAAACACAGGTCCCGGTCCCGGACAGTGCAAAACTGAAACATGTGATATATATTACTTCTTTTTGCTAGTATATAACACGTTATTTGAAAAAACAAAAGATTCTTCCCAGCGTGTGAACGTTTATATTAAACAAAATGTCCATATTTATTTAACTGTATTAAATATGTAAATTAGAGTGTGCGTGTGCTATCCTACGATGCATTGTTCCGCCTGCTGACAGTGGTTGCGCACACCAAAACAAAAAGACTGTCCTAGCAGGTAAAACCCTATAAAGAAGTGGGCTAAAAAATGTCCAATCCTTACACTGATTTCCTTTCCAGCTTGAAAGGTGGCGAAAATGCCATCATCGCTTTCCGCCCATTGTATCAGCTAAAACATACAACTTTACTAAAAATTGATTTGATAAATTATTGTAATTTTTTAAATATAACAAAAAACATACAGGTACTCTGATCAGTGGTTGTGTCGGAGGAAGTGAAGACATCTGGAATAAGTACAATTATTGAATATCATATTGATTACAATAAAAAATATTAGGAATAAAAAGGAATGCAAAAGTGACGAAAATATAGCAACAAGAATAGTTATTCGAATGACTGAACGGCCATAAGGCATGGTCATTTTTGTCAGTACCATATTCCATAGTAATTAGCATAGATTAGTAAGGAGATGTTGCGCATAGGTACTATGATCTTTGTTTCCGAGCATTCCCGAGCAACCAGCTAGGTTATTACTAGTTTCCTACTCGGTTTTTCGTCGGAAAAAGCTCGGAAAACGAAAGTTTGTCGGGAAATGCTCGGAAAATCCGCGGGAAATGCTCGGAAACGGTCAAACAGACGGCTCCCGAGCTCGGCCCGCCTATTTTTCGAGCTCGGCCCGAGAACCTCAAAGTTTCCGAGCTTTTTCCGAGAATCTTCTCGGAGAATACTCGGAGAATTCGCGGAAAATCCTCGGAAACGCAAAGTTTCTCGGAAAATGCTCGGGATTCATTAACGGAGTAATTGACCTACGAGGCGTAGAATTAGGGGACAGCAGATGTTGTAATATGTCGGAATAGAATGTCTGTCCTAAACGTATGTGTGATGGACATATCTACTTGTCATTAATTAGGTTAAAAACAATATGAATTTGTAGATGTGCATGTACCTCTAAAGGAAAAGTTCAACCAGAAATAATAATGTATTTATTAATGAATGACGAACATTATAGCATTTTAATTACAAAAAAAAAGCTAATTACGCAATACCCGTACAGATATGTAATAAATATTACGTACTCCATCTCCACCCGAACAAAAAAATAACTAAAAAAACCTAACATATGGCCAATTTAAAAGTGCTTAGCTCATCTAAACATAATAAGTTCAAAAAAAAACGAATCAATAATTCTCTAAAAAAAATCGATAAAGCTATTCTAATCAATCAATTTTATCATAACAAACACAATATGTGGCCAAGAAGTAATTCGTGTCGATTATGCAATGCGGACGGTCGCCGTACCTAAAAAAAGAGCGTTAAACGTGAAAACGTGAACCAATCTAGCGCCACGCAATCGCCAGACACAACCAGGTGCGGGCCACCCTCATTTTACTGGTCCTTATTTTCAATAGAAATATTTTATATTTTCGGAGAACCTGTCCCCATGCTATTATCTGGTCCTGTATCGGTTTTCTAGTTTTTGCCTAGTGGGATTGGCATTGGATACAGTAAGTGTAACTGTGATAAATAGCAAATCAGTACATCAACGCCTTGATACCGAGGAAAAGAGGGAACTCAATAAATCAATAAATTGCTCACTGATTGACGTGACTAATCGATTTGAGGTCCAGATTCACTTCCTTGTTGGCGAAATTGTAGCGGACCGTCACCTAAAACTCATTTAAATAAGCTAAACGATTTCTTTGTATCGATATTCTACAACAGTACAGGTCTTGAATACAATCTAAAAAAAAAAATTATTGAAAAGTTTACAAACTACAGAATTTTTTTGACTACACTGGTCAAACTCGGTGGCAGAGGTGCGAGAGACGCGACAATGTGTCAGTCGATGGAGCGTGCAGCCTCGCAAAAATATTGTCTGTAGACGCTCAGTAACTCAGAAACCGTGGGAATATGGATTGGAACTATTTAGTTACCTTTTTTGCCGTGAACCACAACATTTTATGTTCTACAAGAGTTTAGACTACAGACTACAGACTACAGACTACAGACTACAGACTACAGACTACAGACTACAGACAGTTTAAAAACTACAATCGATTGAGCCACACCTCATAGACAGCATCGCCGGGCGTGGTCACAATGGTTAGTTGGTAGAAGAGAAAAGCCTCCGAGGTCCATCCGCCGAGGTCGGGATCGAACCCGTCAACGTCCTTCACGTCTTGGTACTTGAGGAGTTTGTTGTTAGAAGATAAACTAAACAAAATATTAGTAAAAGAAAATGTTAAACGTCTTTTCCGTGCATAGGGACCCACGTACAATTAAGAATTTCAGCGAAAGTGACTACCCTTCTGAACTCTTTTTCTGTGCACCATTTTATTGTCGAAAGTACTGTAGTGGTATACTAGTCCGCGGGACAATATACAATTAGCAGCAGCCCAGTGTCACCCGCTCTAATATAATAGGCTTCCGATTAAACAACTAATCACTAATTTGATAAGAAATAAGGTAGAAAAAGTGCAAAGTGCACGCACACTCACCGGTTGGCCGCCCTGATTTCCTTTAGTTTAAGCGGAGCACAGAGATTCCGTTCCGGAGCCGTTTCCGCGTTTATGCGATCGACCACCTTTGAGGAGATATCCTTGACGGTATCGTAGTCCTAAACCTGGTTATTTAAGAAATGTAAACAAAAAGTCTCTCTCTCTCTCTTCCCTCTCTCTCCGTCTCTCTGTCCCTCACTCTCTTTCTCTGTCTTCTCTCTCTCACTTTCTTTGAATTCACTCTAACAGTTTTCTTCGTATACTATGATCTTGGTTTCCGAGTTTTTTCCGAGAATTTTCTGATTATTCTCCACGAAACTCTGGTTTCCCGAGGTTTTCCAAGAATCTTCTTGGAGTATAATCGGAGAATAGCCGGAAAAAGCTCGAAAACGCAAAGTTTCTTGGAAAAAGGTCGGGATTCATTAACGGAGTATCAGCACCCTTATCTACTTTCTTTCTGTGAATCTCCTCAAATAAAATAATAAAAATACCCACCCGCTTAGGTACCTCTTGCCATGTAAGACACGTGCACCAATGCGTTTCCACACCAGCCTTAAATAAATCTTTCAATAATTAATTGTCTTGTAAGGCCGCATTGTGTTTTTTTTTAAACTACAAGTTGAGAGTTAGTTACATTGCCAAAAAAATTGTCGAAAGTACAAAAAATAATAAAGCAATTAGTACCTGTTCACACGTCCTACTGATTGGTATCTTTCTGAACAGAGAGAGGGATCGCTTTGCAGGGTCTTGCGCCTAAAATAATTGTTTATTGATTTTATTATTTTGTTCACTCTTACATCCACAGTTTATCGGTCCACAACATAAATGAGCGCTTGCGGTTGGTTGCAATCAATCAATATCGTACTCAAGGCTTAGAAAAAAATAAATAAATCAATAAATCTCACTTTTGTTAGCTCCTCGTCGCTTGGCCAATGTAGTATGTCCATCAGTGTGGCGTGCATGTCAAAGGGAGTGGATAGAGTGTCCTGTAATATTTGAGTCCCCTTGCATTGAGTATAATACAGATAAAATAATAAATCTGTTACGCCTCAAGAGCGTGCACCTTTATTCAAGGGAGTTCAAAGTACATTTTTTAGGTTTGCTTATGACATGTTCCGCAGAGGTCCTGAACAGTAGGCGTCGAGTTCCAGATAACAAATTGCTCGACTTCTTCGGGCTACAGCCAGGAGGGGTCGCCCATGATTCCCTCGCCAGGTGGTGGTTTCAAAGTTTGTAACTGGAATCTAACTCGGGTCGATTGCGTTAGAGTCGAACGCGCTGCCTCTGGACCACCAGGCCCCTCTGGACCACCAGGCCCCTCTGCCTCTGGACCACCAGGCCCCTCTGGACCACCAGGCCCCTATCTATGTGCCTGTTATATAATAATAAATCTTTATTGGTCGATGGATAAGGCAAAGAAAAATGAGGCAAAAACGTGAATTTTGTAAAGACCAAAAGGAACCCTAAGATGTCAGTGCAGTAAGGACACCAACATACTAACAAGGGACCTTGTGTGTAACGAATAAAAGATAAATACTGCGGAATGTAACTCTTAAATACTTAAATTCAAATGCATACATTAAACATTAAACACAAATGACAAAGGACTAATTAAACTGGGCTATCGGGTATCTACGCATGCTGTTATAACCAACGAATCGATTGAGCCAGTGCGGAACAAAATATCATGATCATGGCCAGCTTTACACCGAAGTGTGCGAAAACTGCTCGGAAGCTGATTCATCTTCGCCCGCCCAACCTAGCCACCTAGCTACCAATTTTCACACCATTGGTCCAATAATTCCGGTTTGGTGTTCCGCATGGGGCCGGAATCGAACCCGTCACATGACCACGATATCAATAATTGTAAGCATCCTAATATTGTTTACCACAATAAACAAATGTTCTACCTTATTATCGATTAAATTCTTCCAGGCAAGTCTTCCTTTTCCCTCGCGGAATTTCTTCGGAAACACGAATGACATCATCGGGAGGCGCTGAAAGAAGGGATTATTGTTCTGCCAAACTAATTAGCTAATGAGTGTTCTCCATCAATGATAATTAACCAGAAATGATACATATTTCCAAAATAAATTATTCACCAACGTCCTACAATAGGAAAATACATATGAGGCGAAAATGAGAGTGGGCGCGCACCTAGGACATAGCTATAGAGCGCCTGCGGCGTAAATTCCGCACCACTACAAAACGTTCACCGCAGGGGTGCCAAATGCAATCGATGGCGCACCTCCTTGCCGCCGCAAGGACTGCGCGGCGTTTTGTGACGATTTTCAATATAAACTTCACCCACCTCCTCAACTTGTCCCTGATGTGTGCCTCTTAATTTGGCAAATCGATGTCCATGATCCGCCATTACAATTAAAAGAGCATTGTCCAAGAAACCACCTTCGAACATTTCCTTGAGATGGGCGAGCGCGTCATCATCAACTACACCGACCTAATTAGCGAATGGTACTTAGGATACTTAACCGAGTGTAATTGGGATGACTGGTTCTTCGCCAATCACACGTCCCTATTGATTATTGTGTGAGATGTGTGTGTGTGTGTGTATGCGGGCGTGCGTGCGTGTGTATGTTTGTGTGCATGTGAGTATCTATGTTTGTACGGATGTGTGCATGTCTGTAGGCACGATCCGTAAAGAGCGGGTCAAGAATTAATATTGAAAATGCAAAGTTCCAACCTGGTTAATATCATCATGCGAATACACGCCCAAGAACATGAACAGAAACTTGGAAATATCCTTGTAACGTTTGAAATACTCGGTCGAATAGCGGTACCATTGCTGAATAAAGAAATGATATAAAAATGGAATAAAACGACGGGTATAACGTGACGGCGAACTATACTTTATAGTTTTTAGTATGTATATTGCTATTCTATGTTTGATCACATACACAATTTTATCTTAAACCAAACTACAAACTCCAGAAAGACTGAACCAAACTCCAAACTCCAGATAGGCAATATACTATTGTAAGATAGGCTTCCAGTATGCGGTATCTTCCCTCTTATTCTAAACTATATAGCCGCATACTGTCTCCCCTATCTTATAGCATCTCTCATTGTTTATCCCCCGTTGACCTAGGCCGCCCATAGTTTACAACCGCCGGCCTAGGGAGAGATAGATAGAACGAGCCAGTTGCTCTTGCACATCTATAGAGAGCACTCCGCACCACGAATAAAGACATGCTTGGCTATTTTGTGTGTTAAATATATCACCGACACAACAACATTGTATCCAATACCAAGGCGAGGTATCAGGATATAATATGGCGACCGCGGAGGTCTATCAAATTTTCCGATAGACTCCGAACCTACCATCCTACTCGCCTAATTCCTCAACAACAACACAACTTCCACCCCCTTATTCAAAACCCTCTAACCCCATACGTCAGAATATTTGTTCTTCCGCCAGATTCCATCCATACTGATATTCTTTCGTCAGACTACAATTCCCGCAAGGTCTACTATTAAATTATGTGCCTAACGGTCGATAGAGAAGCGTGTGGACCATCGTGAACAACTAAGGAGCTGCTACCATACCGCCGTTGGTTTACTTTTTCTCAAAGTATGAGTTGTAGGGACCATAATAAGTGTATTCGTTAGTTACTGATCATTATTTTAGTAAGAAGGACTTGTATTTTTAAGTGACAGTAAGCAGCCCCGTAAGGACAACCCAACTATGCTAGGGATAGATTATTATTTATTGATTTTTGAGAAGGGCCCCGCTAAGATGACGTGCGAAACATCCCCGGCAGTAATTATGGTAGGGATGGTTGGGCAGCAAGGACTAGCCGGATCCCACTAATAGCTAGTTGAGGTAGAATAATTATTAAGAAATGCAATTAATTAGACCACCCAGTAGGCGCCCGCTGAGAGTGGCCCGTCCTTATGTAATTGAAATATTTGAGAAGTCACGTTTTTTTTTCGAATAATGTTCTAGGATGATGCACTTGTCATTAATTTTTGTTTATTTCCTGAAGTTGTGTGTTATTTGAAGTTGTTGTTGAATTTTTATAGCCATTTCGTGTTTAGTCGAAGTTTAGAACTCGCGATTGTTAAGATCAGGAAGATGGTGCGTATAATTTTAGCCATTTGATGAAAGATCTAGAAATTGTGATTTGATAGTTGATAATATCTTGTTTTGTTATTCGTGGAACCCTGTTCCTTAGAAGAGCTGGGGTCCAGCTCTTGTTCGGAAAAGGGCATGTAAGATAGGCTTCCAGTATGCGGTATCTTCCCTCTTATTCTAAACTATATAGCCGCATACTGTCTCCCCTATCTTATAGCATCTCTCATTGTTTATCCCCCGTTGACCTAGGCCGCCCATAGTTTACAACCGCCGGCCTAGGGAGAGATAGATAGAACGAGCCAGTTGCTCTTGCACATCTATAGAGAGCACTCCGCACCACGAATAAAGACATGCTTGGCTATTTTGTGTGTTAAATATATCACCGACACAACAACATTGTATCCAATACCAAGGCGAGGTATCAGGATATAATACTATTATACTAATAAAAAAACCTTGTGAAATGGTTCGCCTGAGATACACGCTTGACCAGTTCCGAGCTCTGCTTCAGTGGCCTAGAAAAATGTTAAAATTTATAGGAATAAATAAGGATATATAATATCATAAACAAATAGTACCACCGAGGTAGTGGTGAACCTCAAATTGCCAATAACTCCGAAGGTGATAAGTTGCCATTTTCTGTAAAATTATAATGCATTTTTGGTGTAACCTGCGCACTGCGCACCGCTGGCCGGAGACTGCAAATCTAGCAACTCGATACCGAATGCCTGGGCTATGGTGAAACCATCCCCAGTGAGAACTCTACCTGGAAAAAAGTCTGCGGAAAGTGATCCGTCGGTTGTTCATTAAACCCTTTCAGGCGGTACGTAAACGTGTCTAAATCGAACAAATAATATTTTGTGCCAAAACCAGTTTAATAGAAAACATTTCGGCCAAACATAGGCCAAAACTAGGACTTCTAATAGGCCTACCAATATAATATAACTTGCAGAAGAAAATATCCGTGGGCCTTTACTATGTATTAGACAAACTGACAAACTGACAAACCCTGGATCAGATCTCACAATAAGTGGTGATTTATCCGGCTAAATGTAATTGGTAAACTTCCGTTTCATAGTCGTTGCACCTAACTAGGGAACCCACTCTGTAGAGCCATGTCTTCTCCATAAGCAGTCACATATCCGTTGGCCGAAAAATCCTTCCATATCATTGGGTATGCGTTGTCCAAAAACACGGCGTCCTCATAGCGCTTTCTAAAAAAATGCACCGGATTTAAAATTGATCAGTTAAAGCGAAATACCGGCCGGTTTTTGAAACACATCGAATAGGCCAGCATTCTTGTGCAGAGTATGCAAATGAACATAAAGTAGAATAAAAAAAATTCGCGCAAATTAGCATAAATATATAGGAATTCCGTTGTCCACGATGCGTTTCAAAAACCGACCGGTATTTCACTTTAAAGGAGGCGGCTCACGAGAATGAAGTGCTCAATTAGTTTCCTTTTATCGAAAGGTGATGGTGTTAATTTCCAATAAACATGCTTTACAATGAAAAATCTTTTAATTCTAAGGAGTAAATCAATGTAAAACTTTAAATTCTATCAAAATTTTGGATCGTAGCAGACAGCTGATTTCCATAGTGGTTATGCAAATTTATGCTTGTTTGGAAAATGAGTCGTAAGTTTGCATGTTTAGCTTTGAAATCTACATTTCATTACGATACCTTTTTTTATTTGACTTCAAGTTCTTAGATTAATTAATTCCTTCAAACTAAAGCTTTGAACCTTCCAAAGTTTGTTTTTTGGAAGTTGAAACCATCGTCCTTTGATAAAAGGAAAGAAATAGGGGGCCTATTTCTCGTGAGCCTCCTCCTTTAAGATATTCACTGTTGAGAACAATGCACCACTGCAAAAGACGCATCAAAATGAGAAAAAGCAAAGAAATGCAGTAAATATATCCTATCATTCTGATAGTTATGGTTATTATGATCATAAGGTTTATATGGCATTTCATTTTGCGTTGGCATAGTATAATCGATACAAAAAAAGGATTCACCTCGTATTTGGTAATTCCAACTCCGTTTTGCCGGTCAAAATTGGAATGAGCGCTTGTGGAGTACCGTCTCCGACTATATTATAGCCTATAAGGGAAATTTTAAATCCGGTGCCCTGCAACTGCTAAACCTACAACCTACTAGAAAATCTGCGCTTGGAGCTGAAACTGGGTTGTGACATTTAGCTATTTATATTGATGTTGGAACGCGCCTCTGCCATGAAAAATGGCGTGCGTGCCGCGCGAAAGGGGCGCAAGAATGTCTATGGCAGCGAAATGTTGGCGTACAATGTGCGCGCGAGACAACTAACAATGTACTCACTTTATTTGTGTTGCGTTATGTTTGTGTGTTATTAAACAAGTGAACAACTTCTGCCCACAAATAAATAAAATAAGCGTAAGTGTACTCTTAAAGTGAAATACCGGCAGGTTTTCGAATAGAATCGCGTATAACTGAATTCTTGCGTATTTATGCAAATTTACTCGAATTTTGCTCGATTTTTTATTCTAATTTATGTTCATTTGCGCAAGCTGCATAAGAATGTTGGTGTACTCGATGTGTTTCAAAAACCGACCGGTATTCCGCTTTCAACTAACCGTTCATAACCACCGCCTCCAAGACATTTTCCAAATAGGCCATCGTTTTTGGCAGTTTTCTTCTGAATGTCATGTGAGAAACTGAATCGAATCCCAACATATACACGTCCAAACCGCTCCAATCATCAGAACGTGTGGCGGCATTTTTCTAAAAGAAATGGGCAGTTCATGGACATGCGACGTGCTGTCCGTCGCGCACTTTTGGCGCACGGCTATTACACCGCGCAGGAGAGGCGTCAGCCACGCGCACTCAAAGACATCCCATTTCTCTTTATGACTTGAATAACGCTTTGTGATTCATCATCATTGGAACGTACTCTGGCTCGTTCCACAACGACGGGTTTGCGAACGACGGACATCAAAAAACCGTTCCTGCAAGAATCTTTGTCAATGTAAGAAAAAAGTAATCATGTTGAGGAAAACTAATTCGCCCCATCAAAAAAAATAAGAAAAAGAGAGAGACACCCAGCATTATTAATATACTCACGGGAAATGGAGCGTTCAACATACCATGATGAAAATGAGATATGAGAAGCAAATTATTAAAATTATAAAAATTAAAAAAATAAGACCAACCATTCCTCTCCATTATCCTTGCAAATTGCCTTGACAAAATCATCCGGAAGAGCTTCATTCACCAATTGTTTGATTGGATTTCCATAATGAAAGGACGAATCAGTGTTACGGTTGATCGTCTGAACGGTACACGAAGCACCGTTCCTGAAGTATAATATGGTACCATTGTGCAGATTACGTACGGTACGCCTACTACCTTTCGCTAAAGACTGCGCAAGTTCTATATAAACAGAGGCGTGACTACGCGGTAAGCAACCTTCCAACGGAGGCTGACATGAACAAACGGTAACGCAAAAATTATCTCATAATTTACCTCTTATCAATTAATTGAAAGTGTCCATTTTTGTCGATAAATGCCCACGGCGGAACACCAGGACAATTCATTTCGGGTGTTTTGTAAAAGAAATGTGCCACTTCAGCGGAGTACATGTCTAAGACTGGCACGTTGCATGCCTGGAGAGAATTAATTTTGCATTTCAAAGAATTGGCAAAGACATGAGAGGCAGAGAGATAGAGAGAGGGGAGAGAAAAAGAGAAAGGGAGAGAGGGAGAGACAGAGAGAGAGAGAGATAGCGAGAGAAGAAACCAAAACAAAATACTCACCCTCTCTGCATTCAAATTGGCCAGCGATGTGTCCTGCACGCTAATTTCTAGGAATTGGTACTGTACGTACTGTATAGTCTTGATGAAAGCAAAACAGCAAGCAGCGTAGAGACACAAACGAAGGATTTGTTTTCGCGTGGTTGAACGACACTGAAATAATTGAAAACTGAATACAATTTTATTTAAAGCGAAATAACGGCCGGTCTTTAAGCACATCGAGAATGAAACACATCGAGAACACCAGAATTCCCATGTAGCTCATGCAAATGAACATAAATTAGAATAAAAATTCGAGCAAAATTCGAGCAACTTAGCATAAATACGTAAGAATTCAGTTGTCCACGATGCGTTTCAAAAACCGGCCGCTATTTCTCTTTAAAGGCAAGTTTCAAAGGGTTTTGAGGCTGAAAGTCAAAATATCGACTGTCTGTTTCACTCCAAAAGGGGGGTCTATCGAGTTCAGTAAATGGGCGGGGCTTTCGCTTGTATAGAACAAATAGCCGGAGCTTTTTCGTTTTACACTCGTAATGTAGAAATTGTAAACGCAAGGACAAAATGTTTAGAATTCTAGCTTACCATTCGTTTCAAACGACTGTAGTACTTTGAATTGATCATTTTATCATTCGTCGCGCAACGTTCTGCAAGTGAAAAATTGTAATTTAATGAACAATTATATTATTTGTATTTTTAATTCCAGTAAGAAAAGACAGAAACACGAATAAAAATCGTACATATTAATTTCATATAATATAACGAAGAGCAATTTATCATGTGTATTATTAATAATAAATTAGCATGCGTCAACAAATTTGCATTGGATCGTAATCTGAAAATTTGAATATGTTCTATAGTTAATTTTTTTTACTAAACGTGATGAATATTACATGAATCACCAAAAGAATAGAAAATATTTATCATTTCATTATTAAAGCAACTGGGTCTATTTTTCATTTGGTCGGCCCAATGGATTTTCAAACATACCTCACATGTGTGCAATAATGCCAGCTGGGAGAGACGATAGTTTTGCGGTGGTCTCGAAGCTGGCTCGGCCTCCAAAGAAATAATTCTTATCGTATTTTTACGCCACGATATGTTTGCAAACGATAAAATGGCTTTATTGATCTTTAATAGAAATGTTATCAGTGTGTTCACTCAAGTGGACGTGATAAATCTTTGATTCTGGATTTATCTTGAGCAGTGAAGCGCGCGGTTTATTTCACAAAGTTTATGTATTTTAACAATCAGGTCCTTCACAACTTACATGGAGACACCCACTATTTTTTGCCGGAAATGTGCTGAGAATGCAGGGATCTGCCACGTCTGATCTGCGCGAATTATGTGCCAAATCTGCGCGAGGGGCGCGTCGTGACGGGTGCGCAAGGGGTTATAATTACAGTAGACATGCCTAGGGCGCACTTGTGGCATGCCCCTCGACAAACTTCGAAATGTGGCTCTTAGGTCACCGTTTAAAATGTTGAATAAAACATTCAGCAATATACTATATACAAACGACATTATCATGTAGTAATAAATAAAGTATATTAATTTCAAGAAGGTGTTGACTACATGAACAGCAAATAAATATTAAATTGCAATTATTAAATTTCTATACATGTAAGAGGCCTAGACGTTTGAAATAATATCTAAAATCAATGTCGAGTGAAACAAATGCACACCTCTTTTTCGCTTCCATAGTTTTGTAATAAAAAAGTTTTGTAATAATATATGTGTTTTGCTGAGCTCCGAAAAAGGTGATTCAACTTCAGTACGAAATTACCAATCACGTAGGAGAAAAAGGAACGGAAAAGTTCCGCAACTACTCGATGATTGTAGTTAAAGAGGTATGACACGTGGTTTTCAAATGAATACCGGACAACTACAATCCCTGAAGGAAGGGAAAGGCGCCTCAAAATTAAAGAGGTATGACAAGTGGTTTTCAAATGAATAACGGACAACTACAATCCCTAAAGGAAGGGAAAAACGCCGCAAAATTAACAAGTGGTATGACAAGTGGTTTTCAAACGAATACCGTACAAAGACAATCCCCATAAACATGTTGCTTTATATTGCAGCCCTACAGTCCTAATAGGCTACATAGCAATGCCACATACAGCTTTAATGATGCTTATAGACAGAAACAAATTTAGTATCGCGTGGGTGGAGAAGTATTTTCGATTAAAAATGTTTTATATGAACAAATGTGGATCGAAATTTTAAAATTTTAAACAATAAAATCGGAACTTTCCAAGTTTCGGCCAATCCATTCTTTTCTCTCACATGTTAATCATTTATTTGCTCACTTTTTTTGTTTGCTTTCTAAACAGTCGAAGGTATTGAAACTCAAACCCGGCTCGAACTAAAACTAAAAATAATAATACATATTTAATTCATAATATATAACTAGTTGTTAGTTTAGTGATATCAGAAGAATATGCATCTCTAGTTTTGTTATATTTCCCCCAAGCTAGTCACATTACTTTTTGGTGTATAATTGCCTTTTTGACTTTCGGCTCTTCTGAGCACTTTACTTTGCAATTATGTGAAATAAAGTATTTATATTATACTTGTATTGTATATCCAATGCTCACTTGTGTTTGTATTTGTACGCTGAATAAATCAATTGATTCGAGGTTTTTATTCTCGCAAGTTCGTGTACCTCCAAAATACGTCTTTATACAAAAATATGATACTATACAAAAAGCTATAACAAATTAACAAAAGACAATACAATAAGACGAATACGTGTAAGGATCACAAATGTGTATAAGTGAAATAATATATCAGGAGAATTTTATTGTAGAACCAGTCAAGAAAGAATTTCGTGAAATAAGTACAGTGCTCGGTTTGGCACCGTAGCAAAAGTATCATGGGGTCTCGATGTATGGCAAAAACAGCGCATTTTATTTCCAAGTATCAAATGTGCATCTCGTGTACGATTTTGCATACTCCTTTGAAAGTTAGAAAATGCACCATTGATAGTAGACGAGGCGAAAATGCACAGTTTACGCACGCTCGAAAAAATATTCATGTCGCTACCTGCGCGGGACCATTTTTTTGGCGGTCTGCTTTGGTCTGCAGTTGTTCTCGTGTATCTACGGTAATTTTAGCCACACTTGGAAGGAAAATCCGGCAATTTTTGCCACACATCGAGACCCCATCACTCAATCACGCGATAAATTAAGTCGCCGCGCCCACCGATCTCCCATAGCCAAAGAGCAATGTCCCATTGCTGGGGAGTGAAAAAAGTAAAACACATATCATGTGGATTGTGGTAGCTTAGCTGGTATTCAATGCAATAAAATAGTTACACAACTAGTAAATTGTCGTTAAAACATATTGTTCCATCACCTTCACTGTCTGTTCTTCAAGTAATAAAATAAAACAAACATAAAAATGAAATTCCCCGGTTCGGTTCCTGACGGTGCATCACTGAAGAATATTGCATTAAAGCGGTATAACATGCGGTTATTGAATAGTATGTTGAAACAAACGTATGCTGGGAAAACAGCGTCCAAAGCGTATTCCCGTATACGCTATGCAATACTACGCGATGTTTATTTAATTGATTTTCAACATATTTTAAGACGCAGTTTTCAAATATACTTTTAAAAAACCGGTCGCTTGTCGCTTTAAACACATTAGCTGCAAGATATAGTATTTGAACAAGACCGCGCTTAGGAGACAAAGGCGAGATGCGTTTGGAATAAGAATAAGAATAACAAAACGTCACAATATTTCCCAAGAAACGCTTAATGAATGGAGGAATTACTAGGCTTATCAAGGCTTACAAGGCCCGGAATTGCAAGAGAATTCACACAGATTTCGTCGTGTATCCGTACGGGTACAAGTTTCCACATGCGAGGTATATGCAGTTTTTCCTCCAACCTGTAAGGTATCATGTTTCAATGTTTGTTACCTCTTGAATAGCCCCATATGGTTAGAGTGTGCAATAACTGTAGGTTAAATCATCTGTTGGGGGTGGTCTGTATCACAACATTCAGTTTACGTTCTCTACTCACCGGGATGCCCATTACCCCCTTTTTATACCTTTTCTAGTTCTAGTTTTCTAGTTTTCTGGTTTTCTAGTTTTATAGGGAATTTTTTATTTTATTTTTTTATAAAAATATTACAATGTGAGCTGGTCTATACAGGAAATTGGCAACTAATGTACTAGTATGATAATTTGTATAGTTACTATTGGCGGCCCACGAGAAAATTTTTTCTTCATTTACCAGAATGCCGAAATGCGAGAAGAACAACGTCCTTTTCATCTAGAAGAAGAGATCCTGAAGTACTGCACGCTGCATGTTAAGGTAGCTTTTAACATGGTTTTTTTTTCTAATACTAACAGGTCTAAATGTAGTAATTTACTTAATTGAATTCGTTCACCAATGTTCTTGCAGGTACTGATGGAGGGAACTCTGACCTTTCGAAAACTGTTCATCGAGGGTAGCAAGCACGATCCGTTCGCCGACGACTTGACTCTGTCAAGCGCCTGTCTAAACACCTTTCGTATTCAGCATGGGCATTGTTGAGCCACGCTCAGAGTATACTCTTTTTAATATAATTCTCTATTCTAAGTATTTTATTCTTTTTTTCAAGGTCATTCTTGATTTAACTGTGTCTTTGCTAAAATAATGGAATGTTTATGTTTTTTACAGATGGTGCGCCCAGCTGAGGCATTAGTTAGTGCCCGAGGTGGAAGTAATCACCCTGTCATCAGACTCTGACACTGATGATGAGGCGATGCACAATGGCAAATACCTGAAGGAATAGACTGTAAGATTTCTAAATTTTTATTATTATTTTTATTGTTATTATTATGATTATTATTATTATTATTATTATTTCAATAATTGGTACTTTTTTTTGTATCCTTGCCACCTCAGGTGGCGATAGCCGTCTGTTTTTTAAAGCGAAATGCTAGCCCCTTTGGAAAATTTGCATATGATAAGCAAATCCTATGGTTCCTATGCTAATTTTGTACGATCGTCCACGGCAATCGTACAAAATTAACAGGGATACATAGGATGTGCTTATCATATGAAAATTTTCCAAAGAGGCTAGCATTTCGCTTTAATAACTCATCTATTTTCAGTTTGCACCGTCCGTGAAAGGAACCTGGGATGTTTCTTGTTGAAAAGCAGCACTACTGACGCGAGAATAATGGAGTAACGAACAATTTTTAATACTTTTAACGAAACCCGTTAATACTTTATATTGTTTCCAAGTAAACAAGAAGCAATAGATAATATATTTATTTGGTTGCTGCATGAAGTAAAAGACTCAACACTTTTCTCACTGTCGTCTAACTTCCCCCTACCTACCACCCACTAGTATTAGTAGTATTTGTATACCAGTCGGCTCACGCCGACTGAGGCGACTTACATGGAAATATGATTGGTTTAGCATGGGCATACACATATACAAAGCTTCAAACGTATCATAAGAAGTTCACACAATAGGAAACAACTGCATATGCTATATGCATACTTCGATATTGAGCTGCGAAACTCTTTTTGTACCCGAACGCGAAATTTGCATTTCCGTAACGCACATCGGTATGCAAATTAGGCTACAGTTACTCTTTTATTTAATAAGATAATTTTTTATTATCGCGAGCGGCTTATTTGTTGACTGCTCTAAGTGATACCGGCCGGTTTTTGAAATGCATCTCAAATATCTGCGTTCTTATGCAGTTATGCTGAGTGCGGTACAATTGCTGTCTATTTTTTATTCAAATTTAAGCTCATTTGCATATGTAGCATAAGAAAGCAGGGGTGCTCGATGCGTTTCAAAAACCGGCCGGTATTTCGCTTCAATGAAAGAGAAGAGTTTGTAGCCGTGTGATTTTGTTTGTATTTCCTCAACCTTTTTCGACGTTACAGGCCCAGGCGTTTGTTATACGTAGGCCAATGTTTGGCAGTGCTCCCACCTCCAACTAATAAGTGAAACCAGATATTATGTATTACATAAAATTCAGAATATTGTTTGTAAAAAGTTCCCCTTTTCCGATAGAAAGAAATCATTGTTTCGAAATCTAATAACCAAATAGGATATGTGCAATTTGTTTTTAATTTCAAGAAATAAAAGAATCATGTCGTAGTTTATATTTGATAATCCGAGATATCACATGTACAGAACATACCGACACCACGCACGGGGAATGCATATACATGCAAATTAACCTACACCAACATACACACAAGAGTAACAGCATACAACGAAGTAGCGATATCTCGCTAACAAACAATACAACGGGGGAAAACAATCTGTTGAATAAAACTGCATTTACGCAAACCTATAGCGAACTCAGAACGCAAAACGAGAGTGGGTCTGAAGGTGTTGATCAGGCTGAGGGAGCTCAGATGTCTCGCGGACGCTATCCGGCCACAGTTCTATCACCATGACAAAGAGTACAAGGCCCGGAATTGCAAGAGAATTCACACAGATTTCGTCGTGTATCCGTACGGGTACAAGTTTCCACATGCGAGGTATATGCAGTTTTTCCTCCAACCTGTAAGGTATCATGTTTCAATGTATGCTACCGCCTGAATGCCCTATATGGCTAGAGAGTGCCATAACTGTAGGTCAAATCATCTGTTGGGGGAGGTCTATATCACAACATTGCATTAGTCCCTTTAAAAGCTGACTTTTAAAGGGAATATGTATGCCCTTTTTGTTGATAAAACACATAAAGTTTACTCGAAAGCATTCGCCCGGACATGGCGAGAGTTTGGCGAAGATCGGGCGAAGTGCGCGGCGAAATGTAGGCGAACTCCATGTTTTTTCCTTCGCGCACCAACTAAGTTTCACCAGTGGTGTGAAGATTAGCCAAGATTAGAATAGATTCTTTTTTTCATTAGGCATTTCGTGTTTTGCAATCGTCGAATTTCACATCTTTTTATCAAGGTCAAAAAGCTTTTATTGCAAAATAATTGCCCAAGTTTGCAATTCTGCCTAGTAAACTTCGTTTTTGTCGAGGTCAAAATGGGTTTTTATGGGAAATTGCGCGGGATGTACTTTTGAGTGCTTTTACCAATAGAGACACAGGTACAGGTGTCAGGGTGTCGCTTAAATATGGCAACCCGCCATTGATCCATACTGCTTGGCTTCTTCCATTTTTGCATCTGTCGTCATATTCTGAGACAGTGCCTGTGCACTGCATAAAGCTGAAGGCGTTGGTGAGCTCTGATAGACGACAATCACGACAAGCTCTTGGATAAACTTCTTCGAACTTCACAATCAACTCTATCTGGCCATCGCAAATTTGGCCGAGGAGCTGGTCTAAAACGGAATTTCAACTAGAAATATAAGGTGGGTAAAAAGTCTAATCTTAAACTTTTCGGTTGGATAGAAGCTTGGAGAGAACTCTAATTGTAGGAAGAATACATAATAAATTGGCATGAAACTGCCATTTTTTTGTATCGAATTCTCAGTTTTTAATAGCGAAGCAGAGATTCAAATAGATTCAGTTCTACAAAAATATCTGCAAAAAGGATCAACCATTTTTGTTATACAATATTTAAATGTTTAGTGTTTGGAACTTGACAATTTCATAGTGTTTTCAATATTTATAGGGCATGTACATGTTTCAGAACCTGCCTACGGTATGTTAGTGTGGGGAGCCATCTTGCCACTGGAGAATATCGAGGTATTCGTGAAATAAAATACAAATGTAAAGCATATTGAATATTATTGACAACGTGCACTTGAAAAAAGGAAAGATAGAAAATTAGACAATGGAAGAAAGTAATTAAAGGAGGAGGCTCACGAGAATGAAGTGCTCAAATAGTTTCCTTTTATCGACAGACGATGGTATTAAATTCCGAAAGACATGCTTTACAAAGTAAAAGCTTTCAATTGGAAGGAGTAAATCAATATAAAACTATGAATTCTATACAAATTTTGGATCGTAGTAAATAGTTGATTTCCATAGTGGGCATGCAAATTTTATGCTGGCTTGCAAAATGACTTGTAAATTTGCATGCCCAGTATGGAAATCAACTATTTACTACGATCCAAATTTTTTATAGAATTCATGTTTTATATTGATTTACTCCTTCCAATTAAAAGCTTTTGCTTTGTAAAGCATGTAGCATGTCTTTCGGAATTTAATACAATCGCCTGTCGATAAAAGGAAATTAGTTTCCATAATTCTTTTACCCGATTGCTAATCGACTACAGTACAACTGGTTTCGTTATATATGTACATTGCTTTCTCTTCATCATATTATTTGGTGCACACCTCGGTGTTATTTAACAAATAAATAAATTAGTCTTATCACATAAAGTATACTGTATACATGTACAAAAAAAAATATCGTATTTTCAGTTTTGCACCGTCCGGGAACCGAACCTGGCATTGTTTCTTCTTTTCATTTAAAACAGCTGACGCGATAACAATGGAGTGACGGGTAAGTTTTGAAAATCTTTATTTGCCATTAGCAAATCAAACACAAAGTAAACAAGTAAACCCAAAGAACATGAACTCTGTGAACTCATTTGGTGATGGTGCGCTGTTTTTTTTGTGGGCCTGCCTATTTGGTGACCACTTCATGACCAGGTAGTGACCAATCCTCATCGTAAACCGGCGTCAACATGTCAGAAAATGGTCACGAACCAGTCACCTTTTTTCATTTAGTTGGGGGCCCGGCGACGGTTATTCTATGGTTTTGTCAATATCTTCGATTTCCTATAGCTAATATAGTTGTATGAAGTGAAATATCGAATACACATAATTGATACTGAGTGAGCAAGAAGAAAGTGTTGTAGCTTTATGGGTTTTCCATGTATGCCAAAAACAACTGTGCGTTCCCTTCCAATTATAGGCAAATTTACTGTATTTTCCCTGAATTGAATATTTGACATGAGAAATTAATACCTGGGTTTCGCGAAGGCGTAAAATACGGAAATTTGCCCGCATACTTGGAAACCCCATTACAAAACGATAGCGCTTTTATTTACTCAATAATTTGTTTCATAAAATATTCAAATTCTCAAACATATGCTTATTTTCCCGAATGGCAAATTGACATTCAAATTTATTATGACGACGAAAAAACACACATAATATGGAACTTCGTTGTTTCACATGAATTTGATGTGTTATAAAAAAATGTCGTTTCATGCTTTATTTTTTCGTGTTTCTGTCTGTTGCGATCTCAAGCATTAATTTTATAGGAATCAGCTTATCACTTATTCAGTTAAACAACAAATTAGCCTTGGTATCTTGGTTACCTGGACATCCAAATTACAACTTTTCAGGTGAAAATTAGCTTGCACGACGTCTGATAAAATGACCACGTATTACAGTCGCTTGAAACGAATGGTAAGCTGTACCTTTAGGCCATTTGTTTTATAATTTTGTATTGCAAATGTAAAAAGAAAAAGCTCCGCCTACTTGTCTCTGTAAAACTCAAAATTCAGACCGTTTACTGAAATCCATAGACTAGAAAGCCTCGCCTACTTGAGTAGCATTCGATAGTGGTCAAAAGGTTTACATGATAGAAACTGACCAAAAATATACAGTGAGTCCGGTCGGTATTCATGGCCTTAAAGATCAATTGAAAAAAAAAAACACTTTTAGTCCTGGTCAACCTCGCGAAAACAACTTCTTCGTCTATGTCTCTACACTGCGTGCTGTTTTGCTTTCATCAAAGCAATACCGTATGTACGGTACCAATGGCAAGAAATTAGCGTACAAGACACATCGTTGGCCAACCTGAATGCTGAACGGGTGAGTTTTGGGGTTCAGTTTCTTCCCCCCTTATCTCTCTCTCTCTCTCTCTCTCTTTCGCTCTCTATCTCTCTCTCTCTCTCATCTCCCTCTCTCTAAATTTATCAATTCTTTAAAATGCAAAAATGAATTCTCTTCAGGCATGCAACGTGCCAGTCTTGGATATGTACTCCGCTGAAGTTGCGCAATTCTTTTACAAAACACCCGAACTGAATTGCCCTGGTGTTCCGCCATGGGCATTCATCGACAAAAATGGACACTTTCAATTAATTGATAAGAGGTAAATTATGACATAATGTTAGTTTGTCCGCTCGTTCATATCGAGCCTCATTTCGGAGAGTACGCACTCTATACAGTTACGCCTCTATTTACACAGAACGAGCACAGTCTTTATCGGCAGTTAGCTGACGTTGGTGCCCTAGGAGATGTACCGTACACTGTTACCAGTGGTAACTGCATACTGTTACCAATGGTAACCTAACGGTTACTTCAGGAAAGGGGCTTCGTGTATCGTGCAACCAATCTACCGTAACAATGATTCGTCCTATAAATATGGAAATCCAATGAAACAATTGGTGAATACAGCGCTTCCGGATGATTTTGTCAAAGCAAATTGCAAGGATAATGGAGACGAATGGTAGGTCTTATTTTTCTGGCTTACGTTTATATAATTTGCTTCTTTTATGGGGGTTTCCAAATTTCCAAGTATGCTATTTACCGTATATTGGAACTACGATAGAATAAATTTTTTTAATTTTTCACATTATATATGCAGTTTTCGTAGAGAAATACGGTAGTATGGACAGAACCACACCGAATTTTTGAGTTACTTCTTGGCATGAAAACTTTGCCTAACCCCCAGTAACTTATTATTCTCATCTTTGTATAGTGTACCTCCAATAAATATACGAATAATGATGGGTAAATCTCCGTCGTTCTTAAATGTTCTCACTTATTAAGTTTCATTCAAACCATCGGCCTGTCTTCTAGAAACCAACGCATTAGTCAATGAACTATTCTTTCTTTTCCGATGAGGAAAGTTTATTACAGGAGCGGCTTCCTGATGTCCGTAGTTCGCAAATCGGAGGTCGTGCAACGATCTAGGGTAAGTCCTGCCGAGAAAACGTACAATGAAATGCTCTAAGTAAGGGTGCGTTCGGGATTGATTTTCCGAAAGGAAACCATGCAAATTCATCGTTCGGGATGGACATTTTGGAAACGTTCTAATGCTTGGAGAAAACAAAAATACAGTATGAATTACCATGGAAAGGAACAAATTAGCATGGTTTGCATGCTCATTCATACTGTGTTTTTTGTTTTCTCCAACCATTGGAACGTTTCCAAAAAGTCCATCCCGAATGATGAATTTCCATAGTTTCCTTTCGGAAAATCAATCCCGAACGCGCCCTAAACTTTTTGTGGCCACCTTTTTTTTTGCCGCATTTCACATTTTCGCGCGCAAATGGCGTACTGGGGCTCTCTTTGCGCAGCCCTAATTAATGAATGCACAAGTCATTCGAAGCCGCATGCCGTTTTAGATAGTGCACATACGTCCCAATGAAAAACTCTGTTCGCATAATAGGTAATGGAAACTTTTGCAAGAAAAAAGACGCTCCTTGTTTCGCTGATCGAGTCTTTTGAGAGGGAACATCCGTACATCAATGCTACAATTCAATGGTCTATCTTAATTTTGCTTGCACAAAATCTTTTAGAAAACTGCCGCCGCACGTTCTGCTGATTGGAGCGGTTTGGACGTGTATATGTTGGGATTCGATTCAGTTTCTCACATGACATTCAGAAGGAAACTGCCAAAAACTATGGCCTATTTGGAAAACGTCTTGGAGGCAGTGGTGATGAACGGTTTGTATTTAAATAAATTTACGGTTATTTTATTTATTTATGTGCAGTAGTTGTTCGCTTGCTTAATAACACACAAACATAACGAAACAAAAAGAAAATGATTTCATTGTTAGTTGTCTCGCGCGCACATTGTATGCCATCATAGCGTGGCCATAGACACTTTTGCGCCGTTTCAACGCAGCAACTTTCCTCTACGATACATGACGGGGCCGCGAAATGATAAAATAAACACCTAAAGGTTACGACCAGGCTTCGGCTCCAAGCCTCCAAGCTCAGTGTCAGTCAGTTTTCTATTATATTGCAGCCGTAGCAACGTATCGGATTTAACATTTCC
The DNA here is from genome assembly GCA_036852015.1 of Pelodera strongyloides. NCBI lineage: Eukaryota > Metazoa > Nematoda > Chromadorea > Rhabditida > Rhabditidae > Pelodera > Pelodera strongyloides. Next base: position 148,939 of record JAANDG010000324.1, read on the forward strand.
CACATTTAGGTTATAACATAGTCGGAGACCTAATGTGTATCCGGATGCGGAGAAGCCGCGGATGCGGATAAACCTAAAGCGTATCCGGACTACCGTATCGGATTTAACACTTCTCATATTTAGGTTACAATATTGTCGGGGACGGGACACCGCAAGCCCTCATACCAATTTTGACCGGCAAAACGGAGTTGGAGTTACCAAATACGCGGTGAATATCTTTTTATACCAACTCAAATTAAAATGGTGTCCGTTCCCTGTGTTACTTACCTTATTTCGCGAAATACTACTACCATTTTTTGGTTTCATTGTATCTTTTCTGTTGTTCTTTCCGAAAGTCCAACGTTTGGCCGGTTTTTGAAACACATCTCAAGTACTTTCATTCCTATCCATTTATGCAAAGTGGGTCTAATTGGGGCCTATTTTTTATTCTAATTTTTGCTCATTTGCATATGTTGCGTAAGAAAGCAGGTGTACACAACAAGTTTCAAAAACCTGCCGGTATTTCGCTTTAAGTGCTAGATAATATTTTAGAAAACGCTATGAAAACGCCGTGTTTCTGGACAACGCATATCCAATGATTTGGAAGAATTTTTCGGCGAACGGATACGTGACAGCTTATGGAGAGGATATGGCTCGCTATAGTGGGTTTTCATTTTGCTTTCCTGGCTGAAACGCTTGAGTTTCCAGCTTGCGGTTCACCCTTAGCGTACCGCGTACCCTTAGCGGTATGGTTAGCGTTCCGCCGCGTGTTCTACTTTCCTCTCACCTAAGACCTAGAAGTCCACAGTTGAAAATCCTACCATTTTTTGTACATTTCTAGCCGAAAATCCAGTATAAAATGCCGTAAAATTACCCGACTGTACTTTACTTTATTCTATGTTAGTTGTAGTTGTTCTTTCACTTATTATTGTTTGATTTAGATACGTTTACCTACCGCCTCAAAGGGTTCAACCAACAACCGACAGATCATTTCCCGCAGACTTTTTTCCAGGTAAGGGTTACGTCATTAGCTACACCTTCGTATTCTTACCGTGGAAGGTAACCTCTATTTGCATATTAGGCACTAGTCACTTTGATCTCATTGCCTTGCTACCTGCTTCTTAACAGAACATAACATAACATTTATTACGAACATAAAATGTCGTACAAGTTTTGTCGAGGCAATACCACAATGAATAACTATGAAACGTGAAAATGTAAATCTGAAAGCGAAATACAGGCCGGTTTTTGAAACGCATCGTGGACAACTGAATTTCAGCGTAGTTATAATTGCTCGAATTTAGTTCGAATACTTATTCTAATTTATATTCGTTTGCATAAGAAGCCTTGTCAACTCGATGTGTTTCAAAATCCGCGCGGTATTTCGCTTTATCGCAATACCAAAGTTCGTCAAATCACTTTCCGATTTTTTTTTTCATTTTGAGGCTCCCCAGCACCTCGGTGGCGCGTCGTGTCTTTTCATAATAATCAAGTATAACCATCATTTTATATTCCTATGGGTTTTGACCATTATTTTAGGCAACCGAGACTGAGATCGGAACGGGGCAAGAATGTATCTCAGGCGAACCATTTCACAAGGTTTTTTTAAGTTGTATGCTATGTTCTTCCTAATAACTGGAGTATGTTAGTGAAAATGTAAAAGCCTGACGATTTGGAGCAAACTCTTACTACTGTAGATTTATTTTCTCGTAACATTTGTGGCAAACATAGTTTGGGTTTCATCGAGCCACGCTTGTTTTTCGCTTACCCTTATTTTTTTATAGACCAACTAAGTTCCTCTTCTTCGTAAGTAGTTTCACCTCGTTCTTTAGCAATGGTACCGCTATTCGACCGAGTATTTCAAACGTTACAAGGACATTTCCAAGTTTCTCTTCATGTTCTTGGGCGTGTATTCGCATGATGATATTAACCAGGTGAGAATACCTCTACATTAGGAAAGGTTAGAGGGATGGGGTCACTAGAAAACGCCTCGTTTTTTATGTTGAACAGAGCATAAAAGTATAAAAAATATAAAACGAGTATAAAAAATATTTCTTGAATTATTCCCTAGTGAATTTTATTAGGTAAAAAAAAGGTGGGTATTGATCGCACTTCCAAGTAATAGTACAGCAAGGGAAACTTAGGGAAACACCAGAGATTTGGCTGAAACACACTGTACATGTACAATGGACACTGTGCATTTCTTGCAATCAAAGTTATGACAAAATTTACGCAGTGTATTAACCACGGTAGCGTAAGAGCGTAAGTCATGCTAGTGTAGTGTAGACATCATTCTACGGGACACACGCACAAAGTTACACAAACACAGTATGACGTATGACAAACAGACAAATTGTGGGCGCGTCATGGACTAATTATCCTTTTACGCTGATTGTACCAATACTAATTACCCTCTCGCTAATTAGGTCGGTGTAGTTGATGACGACGCGCTCGCCCATCTCAAGAAAATGTTCGAAGGTGGTTTCTTGGACAATGCTCTTTTAATTGTCATGGCGGATCATGGACATCGATTTGCCAAATTAAGAGGCACACATCAGGGACAGCTGGAGGAGGTGGGAAAATATTTAGATTGAAAATCGCCGCACAATCGCCGCACTGTCGCCGCACTGTCGCCGCAAGGGAGAACGCCTTCGATGCGCGCACTCGTGGAATTGAAGATGGCACTACGGTGACGCACCTTTTAGGAGGAGCGCGGCATGTGGGCGACAGCTGCGCCACAGATGCGCCATGACGGTGCACGACCGCTGCGACAAACTTATTATTTTTGCCTCATATTTTCGTACTGTAGGACGTGGGGCGTTGGCAAATATTTTTTTGGTGTAATAATTATCATTGATGGAGAACACTCGTTAGCTAATTAGTTTGACGGTTCAATAAGATCCCTTCTTTCAGCGCCTCCCGATGATGTCATTCGTGTTCCCGAAGAAATTCCGCGAGGGAAAAGGAAGACTTGCGTGGAAAAATTTAATCGATAATAAGGTACTTCTTTATTGACATAATGAATATTAGATCTTGCTGTGGTGTATAGTATAGGTCAGTCGGCCTTGCAAGGGTACTATTCAATCCGTCACAGTCTAACGTAAGCTTTTCAAACTTTTCAAAATAAATTTTCAAATATTCTGTCTTCCAGGACACTCTCGCCACTCCCTTTGACATGCACGCCACTTTGATGGACATACTACACTGGCCAAGCGACGAGGAGTTAACAAAAGTAAGATTTATTGATTTTTCTCCTAAGCTTTGTACGATATTGATTGTTTCAGCTGCTAGCGCTCATGCACGTTGTGGGTCGATAACCTTTTGACAGAAGAGTGAAAATCACCATAAATACTATAATTTTAGACGCAGGACCCTACAAAGAAGCGATCTTTATCTCTGTTCAGAAAAATACCAATTAGCAGAACATGTGAACAGGTACTTTCTTTTTTACTATTTACTTTTGCCGCCCGTTGCCCCCTATGTATAGTTCTTCATATATATGCAACTTCTAGTCTTCTCATGTATGTCGGCAAAAACTAAAACAAGAAGGCAAAAACAGTTCGCACTCATGGCATGCCTTGCCTTTGCAATTAGACATTTTCAAATTGAATTCAGGCTGGTGTGGAAACTCATTGGTGCACGTGTCTCACATGGCAAAAGGTGCCCATGTGGGTGGGTTCTTATTATTTATTATTTATTATTTATTCGTTTGTTTATGATTTACTAAAGGAGTATAACTCGTTTGCATTATTTATGTAATGTTTTGAGAGGGAAAATACAGGTTATGTTCCTGAAACAGAAGTGCAGCCACTAAAATTAGGGAAGAGAGAGAGAGAGAGAGAGAGAGAGAGAGAGAGAGAAGAGATACAAGGAAGAGGGAAGACATGAAGAGAGAGAGAGAGGGGGAGGGAATATTTACCTAAATAACCACGCTTAGGACTACGGTACCGTCAAGGATATCTCCTCAAAGGTGGTCGATCGCATAAACGCGGAAACGGCTCCGGAACGGAAACTCTGTGCTCCTCTCAAACTAAAGGAGATCAGAGCGGCCAACCGGTGCGTGCACGTTGCACTTTTTATGTAGCTTATTTATTATTATCATTATCAAGTAACTGATAACTAGTTTTGTCAGAAAACTGTATTAAAACCGTTGACACTAGGCTGTGCAACTTCTACATTGCCACGCGGCAGTATTGTATCTTTTGTGGATACAATGAAAACACAGAAAAGGGTGAAAAGGGTAGATTCATTTTCGTAGTCGTCTGCTCTGCAGTGTGTACTGTGTACTATATCTGGAAAACGGTTATATTAGAACTTACTACATTGCTAATACTAATACATTTCTTTTTTAGTTTATCCTCGAACAACAAACTCCTCGAGTATCAAAACGCGAAGGACGTTGATGGATTCGATCCCGACCTGGGCGGATTGACCTCGGAGGCTTTTCTCTTCTACCAACTAACCATTGTGACCACCCCCGGCGACGCTGTCTATGAGGTGTGGCACGATTGTAATTTATATTTTGTAGTCTAGTCTTCCATGTTTCTGTATTTTGTATTCAAGAAACAACATTTTGAAATACATCGTGGCGAAATGCAACGAAATAAGGTGCTCATAACAAAAAAGTGCATGGATATAGCGTGGCAGTGCGCCAACGAACGCCCGAGAACGCGGAGCAATAGAAAATGCGCTTGTACAGCCTACAGCCTGTAAGTATTCAAATTCCTCGTTTCACAAAGCAATGTTACTTATACGTATAACAGGTGACCGTCCGCTACAATTTCGCCAACAAGGAAGTGAATCTGGATCTCAAATCGATTAGTCATGTCAATAAGTAAGCTAATTATCAATAATTAAGCTAATTACCAATAAGTAAGCTAATTATTAATAGGTAAGCTAATTATCGATACATTAACTTTGTTCTACCTTATCAACATATTGTCTCTGTTCAGTGGGAAATGATTTAATTATTTTTGTACTCCTAAGGGGCCGCAGCAAATATGGTGCAAGCAGCTTGTTCGCCGCGCTAAAATCGTTTAAAAAAATCCTTTTTTACTAAGTTTTCGGGCGCGAGCTGGGCGCGGCGATCCGTGGGCGCACTATTTTCAAACGACGTTCTCTTTTTTGATGTAATTCTATTTTCTTCAGGTACGGCGACCATCCACATTGCATCATCGACAAAAACTACTTCTTGGCCACTTATTGTGTTTGTTATGACAAAATTGATTGATTAGAATAGCTTTATCGATTTGTTTCCGATAATTTTTGTTTAGTATTTATTTACTTTAGTATTTTAGCACGTGAGTGACATGAGCATAGGTTTTCTAAATAAATCATCTGTACCGATACTTATCGATCTATGCTAGGTGTCGGCGTAGTAATTGTAATTTTATTCACATCTCACAATCAGTACGGGTATCGCGTAATTCGCCTTTTTAAAAAATGTCATGATGTCGTTCATTAATAAATTGATAAATATTGATCTGTGTTTAACGTGTGTTAGTAGAGTGCAATCATGTCTTTACATCGTCGACAATCCAGTACATGGCCAATATATGCAAATCTGAATCGACTGGCTAAAATATAATACATAAAGTCCAACTTTTCAAAACATCGTCATTGTGAAGAGGGTCTGTATGTAATCGTTGAGGTGAAAATATGGCGCAACAATATTCTTTGGAAAATTTTTGGTTTATGACTCCGTTGCCTTATTATCAGTGGAATTATGTTTGAATATTAGCTTGCGAAAGCGGAAAACCCCCGTGTCTCGGCGGATTCTTTTTTAATTTTCATGGTTTTCGCAAGAATATTAAAAGTATTTAAAGCCCATAGGCGGGTCTTCTCTATACCATTGCGTTTACATAATGCTTCTCCTCTAATTTGCTAATTTTCCTTGAAATTTTTTCTTTATTGTTATATTTCCTTGTTACTAAAACGACTCTCTCAATGTGTAGAACAGCATGCTTACCTGTTAATTTCTTCTGCTTCCGCTGGGTTGATTGATTTCGTTGACTTGTTTTTCCTTTTTCAGCAGCAGTTTATTTCGTAAATTCTCGCAGATGGTCGTAGTTGCTGGTGGTGTAGTTGCTTCAGTAGCGACAGCGGGAGCAGCGCTTCCAGCTGTAGCAGCCGCAGGTTGACCCTTTTTAGTTACTAAATGTGTGGAGGTCTCAAGTGGCAAGGCCCTTGAATATGTTTCTCCTTATTAGTATAGCGGTAAAAATGTCCCTTTATGTAGAGACCTTTTAGAATTTCTTTTACACTGCAAGAGTACAACTTTATTCAAGGGAGTTCAGATTCAAAGTTTGCTGTTCCGCAGAGGTCTGAGCACAGGCCACGAGTCGCAGATGACAAATTGCTCGATGTTTTCGTGCTAGGGAATATTGAATACAAACGGATTTATAGAAGAAAAGAAACTATAGTAGAATGGTTTAGGAGCCGCCGCTGCACCAGCCGCAGCGGCAGCAGTCGGTGCGGCAGCAGGCCCGGCCGCGGGAGCCGTCGCGGCAGGAGCCGCTGCAGGAGCAGCGGCCGCGGCAGCCGGCGCTAAAGCTGCTGGCGGTTTAGCTGCAGCCGGCCTTGCAGCGGGCGGCCCACTTGGATGGATTGGTTTGGGAGCCGAGGTAATAGCGGTGAGCAACGTTATTTTTTGTGAATTATGTATATCCACAATCCGAAAACCCATATTGTTCACCCGAGTTTCTTTCTTTACCTACCTACGTCATCACAAATAATTCGTATACACGTTTACCTAATGATAATAAATATAATGTCATATGTTACCTAGGGACGTTGAAAATTCCTTTCTTTTAGACAACTGACAGTAAATACGTCGTCACTTACGACTGTTGGAAGCCTGTATTACATGACAAATCGACCGCACCAAGTAAAGGAATGCTCCTTCGGTAGGAAATTTTTAGAGTGTAGAAACTTTAAACTAATATGTAGGCTTATGACGCAACTTTAAAAAAATGCTGATATTTTTCATATAGTTGCATGTTCTTTGTCATTACCTGAACTCCAAGTACTACCAAAAATATGGGACATAGTCTGATTCTGAGCTGGTGCGCAAAAGAGGGAAATACATATTGAAGTTAGCTCAATTCGAAAATTTCATAATTTTATAATTTCTTCATTTGTATAAAATTTCTCCTTTCAGCGATTTTGCTTGTGATGAGCGTGTCCGAACGATTCAGCCGATTGAGAAAGAATTAAATGACGGAACAATTCCAAATCTTTCTGTGGAGAATGTATGGGGCGAGAAGTTTGTTATAAACTTCTTCAATCTGCCAGACGGACAGACGGTGGCACATGCAGAGAGAGAGGAAGAATCTCTGTGAGAAGGAGAGAGAGAGAGAGAGAGAGAGAGATATAGAGAGAGAGAGAGAGAGAGAGAGAATGAGAATGAGAATGAGAAAGAGTGGGGAGTGAGAGGAGAGAGTGCGAGAAAGAGGGACTGCGTGAGTAGGAGAGAGTTCTTTTCTTATCTAAAGCTAACTTAGTTCTTAAAAGTGGTTTTATATATTTTTTTCGTACATTTCCACATAGAACTTCTGTTATGATTGGGGAAACTCCGGACTTATGGTTAGCTCCATAGATTTAGATTTCTGTATAATGTGTCACCTTCATTTACACATTTCGCTTTCTTCATATTTGTGTAATTTATGTTTTACTCGACAAAACTGTACATTGCATATATTTTTCTCATTAATTTTTTTTGTGTACGTAACAAATTATTAGTATTATTATTTATTCTGTCTATCCATCCGCAAATAGCTTTTGTATTGAATATCTTGTTTCAATTGTTTGGTTTCTGATATGTATTTGTATTATTTATTGCGTAATTAACTGTTTTTGTTTTGAATAAAGATTTCCTAACCGTATGCAAATTGTCTATCTGTTCCACTAGTTTCGATATTACGTGTCAGTGTCAATGCGTGTGATCAACCATCAATATATTGTAGTAAACTATTAAAATGTGCATTATATTCTGCAGAACGGGCGTAGCAGCAGTTTACTTTCCAAGTTTGAATTGTTGTTAACGGTACTAGATGTCAAATAATATCATACTTCATAGCAGCAGATGTTATCTAAAAAGGCACCGACAGTGTGAATGCCAAAACTCGGCTTAGAGGTGCTATTTGCTATCAACGTGAAATATTGTTACTCTGACACCTGCACACTTTGCTAAGGGCATGTCGCGGGGTGTCAAAAATTCAAAATAGTAGGTTCCTTCCTGCCAAAATGTTACCCAACAAGCAGATGGGTGTGTCACGCCCCTCATGGTACCCTGACACAACTATATATAGTCCCATGAGAACCAGAATAATCACTCAGTTTATCTGAATACCAACTCGCTACTACCTCCAACTGCTATCGTTTATTGACTACTAAAATGAATAACTTCCCCCGGTTTACTTTGCCTTATAATACCACCAATAATGCCCCATTTTATAATCGTTACGCTGTATTTCCCCATGTAACTAACCAAGTTCACCCAGTATTTCCCACCCACTACTCTAGACCCTACTACCCCCTAACTCCCGCTACCTCACAACTCCCAGTATTCCCACCCATAGTTTCTGCCCCCACCCCAGATAACATTCCAAAACCGTCCCTAAAGCCAAAGTCTAAGAGCACCCTTCCCATTGTTCCCACCATTCCCTCTAATGTACCATTTCCTGCCGAAGAAGAAGAACTAGTATCTATGTTCCCTTTTGTCACATTCCGTAAAAAGACCATTTCGCGACCAATTCCTAAGACCTCATCTACTATTTCGAAGAAATCAGGAAATACAGAAGAATGTCCAACTTGTTTCAAAATGTACAAGACGAAACGGAGTCTGGCGGAGCACACCAAAACACATAGTGAGTTTGTTTTCCTTTCAGATTAGAACTGTTTTTCAAAAAAGATAATTATTTAATTTACTGAACTTTTTTATGCTTTTTTATTGGTGGGTTATCGTATACTTAAAAATGAACATAAATAATAAAAACGTTTTTCAGCAAAACCGTTTTGCTGTTACGTGTGCCTTGCGAAATTCTCCAGCAGACGTACACTAGCACACCATAGTCAAAGGAATCACGCGGAAATTGTGCTCTCAGGATCCGAACCCTCGAATACTCTCGTGTGAAGAACACCTTATCGCCTTATCCAAGTAGGCCACAATTATCCCCAATTTGTTGCTGAACTGTTCAACACCCATGAGTGATTTAGCCCGATATTATAGTATATGTGAAATGTGATCCAAAAACTGAAATCTTGTCAATTAATGTTTACAAAACTTATTTACCATAAAAACCATACAATAATTAAACAAATTAAGTTAATTAGTCTTAATAAAGGAGAAAAAACTGAAGTACAGGCTTACTTTCACCTTTTTGGTGGAAGTACGCCTCCCGTGTTAAAAGCGTACTTCTGTCAAAAAGGTACTTAACCTAAGTACCTTTTTGACAGAAGTAAATGTTGGTGAAACCAGAAGTACCGCGCGCTTTTGACTGAAGTACCCTTTTTGACAGAAGTAAATGTTGGTGAAAACGGCCTCTGGATAAAACACTTGGTTCGAAATGCAACGTTTTAACTTTCCAACTAACAGACACACCATGATTGCAATATTCACTTCAAAAAGGAAACTGCTGAACTGTCCAATAATAAATAACAAAGACATAAAACTTATAAATTATACATTTAATGATATTACGTAACAAATAATCAATTGTCCTTTTACATTCTAAACATGCCAAGGGAGCCAAGCGTTCCTTTGAGACAAACAAATGGTATAATGCTTGAAAAGTTGATATAAAAAATTGCAGAATCACATACTCAAAATTTTTTAAGCGAAATACTTGCCGGTTTTAGAAACACATCGAATACACCAGCTTTTGTATGCAGCTTATGCAAATAAACAGAAATTATAATAAAAAAATTCGAGCAAAATTCGAGCAAATTTGCATAAATAAGTGCGAATCCCGAATGCAGTTGTCCACGATACGTTTCAAAAATCGGCAGGTATTTCACTTTAAGTCACTGCTGTGCGTATAGTGAAGAACACGGTCCATTTCTATATTCCGGTAGTCCACTCAACTGGAAGCTTATGCTAGGAATATCTGATTATATTTCCAGGAAACTGGACGCTTATGCTAAGAAACTCCTCTGCCAGAACACCCAAGGTTTGCCTTTTTGGTCATAGCAACGACAAGTGTAGTATTTTATATCGTGAAAAAGAGTTTAAAGTGGAGGTTTTTGGCTCTTAAAATACCGTACCTCTTCCCCTCGAAACCGCAAAAAATGAGCAATTCTATTCCGTAGTTGCGAGAAAACGCAAAAAGGGCGCAATTCAGATTATGTAAAAAAAACCTGTAGTAATGATTAAAATAGCGGTGTTAGGATTTGATACCATTATGCTACGCAGTGTCTCCACGGAGAAACAAAAAGTTGCGCTTTTTATTTGATAATTTATTACCAAATTGAAATTTTATGAAAAATTTTGTACCGTGAATAAAATGCTTTTTTTCAGGGATGCTCACGGAACGCCAACGTAGCCTGCAATCGCCTTCATTCATAAACAGTAACAATGAGCGTTGTTCATTCGAAATCTTTTCCTGAATAAACCTTGGATTCACGTCTTCCGATCATGCAGAAATAGCAAGTGCAAGTATACATCAAGTGCAAGTGCATAGCGGCCAGCGGCTACCATATAGAGTAGAGGTCAATTCATATCATTCATATTCAAGGAAAAGATCAAAATAAGCTCCACGTGATATGCTCCCAACACATTCACATCTCGCATATAATAACAATGATAATTTATTTAAGCATTATAGCAGTATATAAGTGTGCATCGTATAAAATGACGATGAGAATGTTGGCAAATTAAGCGATTTTCTTAGGTTCATCTACAAGAAGAGAGTAACACTTTGCTACAAATCAATTACCAATAAGATTGAGTGTTTCGCCACATCTATGCTTCTCGAATTTTTAGTGCATTACCTCAATAAATAAAAGAATAACACAACACAAACATCATCTAATAGTCAGTAAGTAGCATTATTTACAATACACAAGCCATTTGATACAGTGGCTTCTTCGCTTGCAGGCCTTTGGAAACATCGATACTTAAGGCCTGGAATATGCATTGATTCAAATGCAGTTCAAATCACTGTAACGTGTTTGCTCTTATTACTTTCGATCCTCTCACAGCGACTCTTTGTTGACTAATTAAATGAAAGAAATTCAGTGCTCACCAATGGTGTTCGCGGTCTGAAGAGACAAAATTTTCCATAAAATTTCAATTTGGTAATAAATTATCAAATAAAAAGCGCAACTTTTTGTTTCTCCACGGAACGTGGTATCAATGGTATCAAATGGTATCAAATGGTATGCGTAGCATAATGGTATCAAATCCTAACACCGCTATTTTAATCATTACTACAGGTTTTTTTACATAATCTGAATTGCGCCCTTTTTGCGTTTTCTCGCAACTACGGAATAGAATTGCTCATTTTTTGCGGTTTCGAGGGGAAGAGGTACGGTATTTTAAGAGCCAAAAACTTCCACTTTAAACTCTTTTTCACGATATAAAAATTGACCTATTTTTGCAGATATTTAGTACAAAATATCCAACGTGTTGACAAGATTCAGCAGAAAACTTAAAATGTATATTCACTTATATATATTCACTTATTAGTTTCCTCCTTACTGTTAATTCATAAGTCGTTCATTTGTTTTCCAATAATTCATCACTATTCACAATCTAATATCGATGGGTCTTTTCGAAAGTCTATTCTTAGTTTCACGCAGATGTTTCCATTTTGAATGAAGCAGTTGATCCCTTTTTGTTAAAGTACATGTTAGGAAATAGTGTATTATAAGCGATTCGCAGAGAGGTCTGATCTGCAGCTGGTCCGTCTCTCATTTTTAAGACAACTTTGCGCATTTCAAGTGCTTATGTAGATTTCTCCACGAATTACAGTAATTTCAATCAGTCATTCTTTTACGGCTATGTTTAACACTCATTAGAAATATGTGTTGCTCATCAAAATGTTTTGTACCAACTGCCTACCGTATCTGTCCATTGCATTCCTCTACTAAATTAACTAAATTCAACGTATTCATTATTTGTCTGCTAATTTATTCAATTTGTTTATTAAGAAAATCAGTTTAAGGTAATAAAGGAATTTTCAAAAGTGAACTGATCATTCTCATTTCGCAAGGGTAAGCGGTAGGTTACTGCACATCCTATGCTCTGTTTCAGCACCAACAGTAATTTCGATCAGTCATTCTTTCATCGCCATTTTTAAACACATTACTAGAAATACAAATATACATAAAAAAATGTTGATCATCAAAAAGTTTAAAAGAATGTTAATCATCAAAAAGTTTGTACCAACTGCTTACAGTATCCATTACCTGCTACCCGCTACTACTCAATGCAACGCATTGTTCAACCTTTTTACTTTCACCTGTGGTCCTACTTTTTCTCTCCCTCATTCATTCATAGCTCGTCTTCTCTCTCTCTCTCTCTCTCCCTCTCTCTCTCTGTCTCTTTCTCTCTCGCACTCTCCCTCTCGATCTCTCTCTCTGGCTCTTTGGCACTTGCGCTCCTTACTCTCCCTTACCTCTCTGGAATGTCTAGCGTACAAAAAGTCATTTGCTGTTCCTTTAATATCTGGAAATTTATGGTCCTAGCATAGTGTATGTGCTTCACGATACGTGATACACGATACGTATTCACCACTCGAGGGTAAACATTTCTCTAGAGACAAAACTTTTGGAACGCATTTTTCGGGAAGGAGAGTGAGTGGTGAATGCAAATTTTGTGACATTATCTCGCTTTCTAGGTAAATTTTCTCCAAGAGATAGTTTTCCCCAGGGGTAAACGGAGTGGTGAATTCGGCTAATTATAGAGAGATAAGAGAGCATCATGCAAATTTGCCAGTGCCTTGTGTACGGCATAAAGAAGTCTGTCTGTTAATTTATTCATTTTGATTAGGAAAATCAGATGAAAGTTATAAAGAAATTTTCAAAACTAAACTGATCATTCAACGCGAAACTCGGCTCCAGTGCCGCACCAGGTGCAGCACCAGATCCAGTGCCGCACCTGTGTCGCACCCCGACTCTAGTTTCGCGCCTATGCCGCACCCTCACTTTTCTGACCTCTTCCGAACCCCCAAAACAAGAGCCTGGCAGGTGCGTGTCTGGTGCCGCTCTCCATTTCCGTGCCGTACAGGTGCGGCACTGGAGCCGAGTTTCCCCAAAGTGTTCTCATTTCGCAAGATTAAGCGTTAGGTTACCGCACATTTCATGATCTGTTTCTGCACTAATTACCGTAATTTTGCGGAGTCATTCTTTACCGACGTGTTTTTAACACTTAATATTAATATAAATTATAAATATGCTTCCAAAATGTTTGTACCACCTACAGTACACATTTCCACACTACTACTAAACTCACCGTTTTCATTATACAGCTAATATTTTATATTGCACTATCGCCAAGATTAATTAACCAAAGCAATGGTAGCGATGGTATACGTACACTTATTACAGCTAACATGCTCGCAGCTTTATGCATGCTAGCTGTTATGTGTCATGGAAGCCAAAACACAGGACAGTCTTCCAGTTCAACGGACTGGGACGATAATGTGAACTTCTACAAGGAGAGCATTGGGCGTGCCGCGTAAGTTTTTGCAACCGATTTTATAACACCTATGTAGGAAAAAGTATTCATCCCTCCTGGTACTGGGCAATCTACTGTACATAATGGCAAACAAATTAACCGGAAAATTCAAACTTAAAAAGTAACAATGTTTCAGCATTGTTGCAAAACTCGACACTAGGAGGTGCACAACACACTTCATAGTGTTCGATTTTAGGGCGCGTTTAAGATGGCCGAAAGAAAGAAAAAAATGCGTTTTCGGCCGTTCAGGTTGGCCGAAAAGAAAATTTTTAATACTAAGGGAAAATGAAAAAATACAGTAATTTTTTTCGGGTTTTGTCTGCGTCTCTTGTTTTTGCATTGTCTTTCAAAAGTTTTCTTTTCGGCCAACCTGAACGGCCGAACACCTATTTTTTTCTTTCTTTCGGCCATCTTAAACGCGCCCTAACGGACGACTATCATCGAAATAACATCGGTGGATATCTGAAGGAGCAATGCTCAAAGAGAGGATGTAATAATTGATTATTAAAGAATGATATTTAGACCGTATTAGTAAACAAAAGGAAACTAATTACATAGGTCCTAACCATTTTTGCGTCTGCTAAATTAACATACATATTTTAGTGAGCTCACCGAGAAATAAGAGAGTTATTCCTGTGGCTGCTTTGGCAGCATTCATTGCTGGGACAACATCAGGCTTGGTTTTCGGAGCCTCTAGTACTGTGGTCGCATATCATTTTTTTTACGAAGGCGGATATTCAACACTTGAAAGACATGGTGGAACTCCTTGAAAAAAGGCTTTCTGCTATTCAAACTGAGGCGGCAGTCTTGAAAATGTACGTATTTTTTCTTAACTTTTGCAGTAAAATGTCCAGGGCTGCTCCTCCGGTCGTCTGTACATATCTTTACTAAATTCTTCGCACGTTCAGGGAGCTGGAAATGGAGAAGAAAAAGATCTCAGTGGGTCTCATTAAAGAGGGGATACGAGGTCTATTTGACGGTTCTGTAGAGAGCGAACTCCTTGAGGTGTTCATACCAAAGGTTTGCTTAAACTTGCAGCTAGCTAATTTATTCCAAATGGTTTCGGAGCAGGGATTGTTTTTTTTTCACAGCGTGTTTACTGCATGTCCACTTAGGATATGTTTGATGGCGAGCCGATTGAAAAGGCTCATGGAACATATCACGTATCTGTAACCTCCTGCGCAGAGAATAATGTAACATTTCGCATATGTTTCGACTCGGAAGTGAGAGAGGACGGACAGCTATTTCAAGTAAGTTACATGCAATAAAGTATAGTAGTCCGTATTGTTATACGTATGAGATTCTCGTAAATGTTTGGCTTCATACCGTTTCTTATTTTGCGCGCAGGCATGGATAAGCGCATATGAATCAATAAGCGCTGATGTGTTGTTCAATTCATCCGCTTAAAGGATCGCAGTCACTCCAAAATCATCATTTTGCTTCGAGTTTACTTGAATTTAGTAAAGAATAAAGAAAAATACTTTACCAAAACCGAATGATTTGAATTCCAACTCAGGGGTTGGACAAGTAGAAAAGTAGTTCGACTTAACTACCGCGGGATTATGAAACGTGTAGAGATATGCCTGCAGACCCTTGCAGTATATGTAAAGATATAATATGCAGATATTTGCCGAAATAATTTGCATACTCCCGATCGGGAAGCAGCTGTATGAACACGTTTCGTGATCCTGCGGTATCTAAGTAGAACTACTTTTCTACTTGTTCACTCCCTGAGTTGGAATTCAAATTATTCGGTTTTGGTAAAGTATTTGTCTCTATTCTTTACTAAATACAAGTAAACTCGAAGAGAAACGACGATTTTGTAGTGACTGCGATCCTTTAAGATAGTATTGTGAAGAATTCATAATAATAAAAATAAGAATGATTATAAAGCTACTATTCTTATTTCATTCATTGCTACTTTTGTTCTCACATCAAGGCACATCAATATTTGAAACGAACACGGAACACAAAGAACGACCAGATTAGTGCGCGCGCGATATACCTCGCAAGAGAAAGCGACCCTATATAGGCTGTCGCGGAGCAAAACACATGTCGTTTTGCAGACATCTGTTGGACGGCCAAAAACCTTGTCCACATACCCATATCTTATTATATAAAGGAGAAGAGTTTATGCACGCAACGAAATCCTTTCATAAAGAAAATTTTCTATTCACAATCGAATGAGAATACATATACAAAATTTTTGCCGCTGGCGGGATTCGAACCCACAGCAGCACACAATCTCTCGCTTCACTGCCCAACGCTCTACCTGCTGAGCTATGCTAGCTTATTACAAAGATAATCCTCTGCCTACATACAGCACCTTCAATAGCAAATTTGCATGGTATCGTTAGTCGAGTGGTGATCCAAACTGATTATTATA